>JAZGTK010012773.1:0-14730 GCA_036877625.1 Ambastaia sidthimunki | reverse complement strand
CTCATCCCCAGTGACAAACACATGCATTAACTAAAAAGTTGCTTTGTGTAAAAGCGTCTAAACGAATAAAATGTAAATGTAAATAAACGCAATGCATCTGACTCTGCACCTCTCTTTCCCGGTTACCTCTTTTTTGCGGTTCTTCATCATGTTCTGGAACTTGGAGAGCTCCTTGTCCTGATCTGCTTTGATCCTCTTGGCCTCATCTCTCAGCCGGTTGGTGTGGTCCTGCTCCAGACGCTCAATGGTCTGTTTCTGCTGTTTCTCAAGGTTCTCCACCTCCTGGTCATACTGACGCTTTTTTCCCTGTAGGACAGAGATACAGAGAGAGAGAGAGAGAGAGAGAGAAAGAGAGAGAGAAAATACAAAGAGCTACTGAAATACTGTAACTGACCAGTAATGCACTTAGAGCAATCTGAGATGTGTGCTGATGTCCCTGTGAGACTTCATCAAACTATTGAACCTGGCCAGCTACTAGCACCAAAACAAGCTACAGTAACACTGTGTCCTGACCAGATGTGATACGTTTCAGAACAGTAAGTTACAAAAAAGCTATTTTTTTGTACTCACTGAAAACACAAAAAGCTGCAAAATCAAATCACTTTAATGTTTAATGTAAAGGAATGTGGAGCAGGAGTTTGGATCTAAGATTTTAATGTGGGCAGAGCTTCAGAACACAAACAGAGTGTTTGGAGGCCCCCGGCACAGATATCAAGGTTAGCTTAAAAAATGGCACAGGGAGACAAGAGGCTGTTCTGAGCCAAAGTAATTGAAAGAGGTGCCCCAGAATGCTAAATAAATTGCTTTGAAATTTACTACAAAAAAAGTATGCTTTATTGGAATAGTGACATGAATTTTGTGATATTTCTGTGGTCTCCACTGTGAATGGCTATTGTATTGTCATGATGTCCAGAACATTGTGTCATTTCTTGCTATAGGCTACTGCATTGTGTCATTATAAACAGTGTAACGTATGAATCAATTTGGTTTGGTTGAGATACTTTTAATACTCATCACGCCGCATCTAGAGTAGAGTGAAGAAAACTAAAACAGTTCTTTCAGAATTCACAGGCAAAACTTAACTGTCAACCATAAACAAATACTGTACTGCTGAATGTAAATAAATGCAGTGAGGCAAAAAAGGTGCTAACCGCCATTTCCTGCTCGAAGCGTCTGAAGAGCTGCTCCTTCTGCTGCTGGAGTTTGTCGCTGAGCTGCTGTTGAGCTCTCTGTTCTTCCTTCTGCAGCAGTCGAAGTTCTCGAAGCTCTTGACGCCTACAGCACAACACACCCATTTATATGTGCATTGACCAATGATAATTAAGGCTTTATCTGGGGTTTAAAACACTACTTATGCATCAGTTACAGCAAATCTAACTACAGTCAAAGTCGTGGCCCACAGCAAGTAACACAGTGACAGACAGACATCTGGGTTAGTGTATGATGGCAACTTTTTTTGATACCTCAGAAATCTCAGTTCCTCGCTCTTGGTGTCATTGTCTGTGACAATCTTGGATGTGGTGACGCTGACTTCCACCCCGTCAACCAAAAACTTTCGGGTCTTCTTCAGGGTCTTCTTCTGCCGCTTGGTATCCTGTGGGAGAGAATTAAGCTTACTGAAGAAATTGGCTTCCAAAGGCTTAATTTTTGGGCACAGCTTTCACTGTTATGGTACCTGAATGGAAACAGATCCCTCCTTGCTTTTGGAGAGGAAGCTGGAGATTGACAGATTAATGTCAATGCTGTTAGTATCTGCAGCAGAACTGCTTCCCGAGTCGGAATCTTTCTCCTTTTCAACATCAGGATTCCCTATCGGAGCCGATTTGACATTATTCTCAGGTTGGGTCTCTGGCCTGTCTTCATTGGCTTCTTCCACTTTTTCCTTTACACCATTGATGACAACAACAGGTAATTCATTCACATCTACTTTGTTTGCCTCAGCTGGCATGTTCTCCGATACGGACTTGGCTGTTGTTTCTGGGGTATCTCCAGGTTCTGGTCTCTCCAGTCCAACTGGTAAGGTTACTGCCCTCTCCTTATTTGCCAGTTTGTTTTGATCCAACTCTTCCTCAGTTGGTTCAGCATCTGTGGTGATTTGTGTTGTGGTTTCATCCATCTTCTTATGTTGCGTTTCTTTCTGCTTCTCTTTTTTCTTTTCTGATGGCTTTTCCACCTTCACTTCTTTCTTCTCTTCCTCGCCAGTCTCCTCACTGACAGTTACAATCTCCTGGAGCACGCTTTTAGTTTCATTTAACGCTGGGGTGTTTGGAAGATCAGAAACCTTTTCTTTATTGGTTATTGGTGTAGGAGATTCTTCTTGTTTTGGTATGGTGGTGTCTGATGCACTAGCCCCGTTCATCTTCACCCCTTTAGCAGGATCGGGCTCTCTGGCCTGCACCACCACTTCTGAGGTCTTGTCACTAGCCAGGACCTCTGAACTGGGTTTTCTCTCAGGTTCAGCCCTCTCTGTGACTGACTCAAGAGTTGGTGTGTTCTGATACTGCCTTTCATCCTCCGAGCTGCCGACGCTGGTGTCTGATAATGCACGCTTGTGTCCAGGCACCACCTACATGGAACAAATGATATTTGAAAAAAAAAAAATACTACAAAGGCAAAAGTTATGGAATACAGCTTTAATTGTAGATTCCTCAAATGTCTTTCTCTTCAACCGATGTGATCAAACGCTTTAACGTTTATACCTGGGCTTCAGGCTCTTCTTCCTCCTCTTCCTCTTTCCCATCCTCAAGCTCCTCAAACACTTCTGCTTTGGCCTCAGCAATCAGCTCTCGTAGTGGTTTGTTGTTCATCACATTCACAACAAATGGATGCTAAAAACAGACCGATCATTACTGGCTGCTGCCCTTCAGTTTGATAATTTTTTTATTGAATAAAATTATACCATTACACCGTAAAATACATGAAGTAGCTTTACCTGTAGAAGCTGTTCCACACTGCACCTGTGGTCAACATTCTTATCCAGTGCCTTCCTTAGGAAATCACTAAACTCTGGAGACCTGTTAACACAGCGAAAGAGAAACTATAAACCCTGTGCTGGCTGTTAAAGGGTTTATTTATTAGGGGTATCATGGTAACCACTGAGCAACAGGCTGTAAGTTTCAAGGCTGCTCATCTGTTGGGGCTCTTGGTGGATGACTGCTTATGTGATTCATCATCTATAGCCCGGAGGGGATTTATGGTCTTTCAGTGGAGAGATGATTTATCAACAATTAAAATACTATTTCCAAAAAGGCCTCTTAAACTGGCTAACCTGCACACAGTAAACACTCCTGTCCTGTATGCTGGTTCAATAATGCTTTTCATACACTGGGTCAATAATGCTAAACATGTTGTGATTGGTTAGTGACATATGTACAATCACAGCAGTGTGAATCAGAGCTCTCACCATCGCGATGGGGCGGCGAGGGTGGGGGGCTCAGACTTTGCTATTTTTAGCAGGACTCTCATTGGGTTCATCTCGTGGTTGGGCGGCTCGATTTGTGCCAGCTCGATCAGGGTGATCCCAAGGGACCAGATGTCCGCTTTGTAGTCGTACGGCCTGTCCTTTGACGTCTCGCACATAACAACTTCGGGCGCCATCCTTTTATTTAAGACAGGACAGAGAGACGTTTATTTAAGTAGACGAATGAGACATAAACAGTACTGTGCATTCAGGTTCTGTTCATACATTGTGGTCAATCTCATGATTCTTGATAAACTGAGTGACTAACCAGTATGGCGTTCCAATGAAAGAGTCTCTTCTTTGTAGGGTCTTTGTATTCTTTGCAGACACTCCAAAGTCAGCTGAGCCAAAATAATGATCAAGTTTAGAGACATATGGCTGACAGCAATACGAAATTAAAGAGACCTGTTCTTTTTAATAGAACTTTCTATTCAATAGGTCTTTTCAGTAAGGAGACCTGTTCTTTTAAATAGGATTTAAAGTACCTTAAAAGCTTTTTCTAAACTATTACCAAAGATCTGTTTGGTGTAACCTGTGCTTGCCTTTGCCTTGTAGTTATCTGGCAGTATTTAAGCAGTTCATGAAAGGCATTACCCAATTTGATGTCCCCATCTGAGGTTAAGAGAATATTTCCAGCCTTCAGGTCTCTGTGAATAATCTTGTTTTCATGGAGGTAAGCCAGAGCCTCCAGCGTCTGTTTACACACAACCTGGATCTGAGGTTCTGTTAGCGGCCGCTCCAATTCTGCGTACACACACACACACACACACGCACACACACACACAATAAGGTAGCTGTCTGTAAATTGTTTCTGCTTTATAACAAAATTTATTCAAAGATTCCAACCCATAGATATTATTTAAAGCTTCAATCTGTAACTTTTGGCTCTCTATCGCCATCTCTATTCAAACTGACGTGCTGGTAAGTGAAGTATGGTGATCCATACTCGAAATCTGTCTTCTGCATTGAACCTATTCAGTCAGTGCACACACTAACTATTGGTGTAGCGAGTGAACACACACACTGTAAACCATAAACATACACCTGGAGCAGTGGGCAGCACTGAAGAGCCTGGGGAGTAATTGGGGTAAGGTGCCTCATCTGTTACCTGCCACCAACCTTCTGGTTACAAGTCCAACTATCTCACCAGTGGGACACAAATGCCACAACTGTTTATTTGTAACTAAGAAAATAATTTTAGCTTTATCAGTATTAGAAGATTGATTCAGACATAAAATACATAATTAAGAAACAAAATAATAGGTTTAGACCAAAAAACAAATTTTTCATTTTGATGGAGTGCTTAATCATACATTTTTATTAGCTGTGATGTGTATTCAATTGAACTAGAAATATAATCTAAGCTGTAATGACCAATATAATGTAACAGTAACAAGGCTATGACTCATTTTAACAGATGTGTCTGCTGTTGTCCTTGGCTAGGTAGAGCACACTGCTCCCTCGTGACAGAAGCTATGTGAACATTTATTGGAGCAGAGCTGCCCGGAGAGGCCTTTACAGAACAGACAGAAAAGAGTCATAGCAGCAAAAACAGTGAGTCAACAAAAGCGCTTCCATCATGGGAACACCTCCTCACCCTTAACACCTCCCACCAGCAACACCTCTTACAGGCTAAATAGAGCAGAGGCCAGATTTTCTTCACAGCACAATGAACAGCCGTCAGAACGACAGACTTTATTTTATCTGATGCTGTTGCGCAACTGGGAAACACTTTCTCAATACAGCCGGCTCTGACCTGAATTATTAACTCATTATTTTCATTATATAATAACTCATTATTTTATACAAACCTGCTTGTGAAAGGCACGTAAAACCTAAATGAGCGGTTAGGTTAATTTACATTTCAGTCACATGATCTCTTCCTGTCTAAGTATGTGGGTTTTGGCCAAAATAAGCTCTGGTGTGTAATAGAGCTTTTGCCGTTTCGTCTGGCTATGTGAGACTGGGGACAACGTTTACCAGCTAACACAGAAAAAGGCTGAATAGCTTTAAAGAGTCCAACCACTGCCTGAAATCTGACTTTGATAATTATATGCTTAATCCAGTCCAATGGCAAAACTGAGCACAGCCTGCTTGTGTGCCAGTCTGGAGAAACATCATTTCAGTACATAGCAGAAATGACTCAGACAACCACAATGCCTCCATTTTCCTTCTATTAAACAAAGAAAATAGAACTTACCTAACATGACAGCGTCCACCGCTCCACCAGCACAAAACTCAATAAGAATCTAAAGAAGAGGAAAAAGTCCAGGAGATGAATGAACTAAACTGACACTGATGCCCTTATTTAAAATGTTGTTTCTTACTCTCTCCATTACAAGCACGAAGGATAATACGATTTTCTTCTGGCATCTATGCAAAGCACTAATACAATCCTGTTCAGTGGTTTTTGTGAATGCCCCTCTCAGGTGTCATTATCCTGGAGATACAACATTTTGTGAAACTGCTAACATGATTACGAATTTGATTGGGTTACTCAACCATTCACTTATTTTTCAGTATATTGGATAATGGCAACCACCAGTAATGCAGCCCTCTATGAAACCTAAAACTGTGAGTGAAATGATAAAAGCTTTGTGGAAGTGAACCCCTCATATTACACTAACCAGAGCAGCTGGTTAAGGTAACAGGTGTGGCGGCAGAATCAATACAAACCTTATAAAAATCTCTGACCAATGACAGAAGACATAAAGATATAATGGACAAAATGACAGTGAAAAACAGAGTGACATAAGAGAACGTAAAATCCTATGAAAGACACTTTTCTAAAGCTTCCATACAGTGTAAACACCATAAAATGTTAATTGCATCTGAATTAACTATGAACACTGACAGAAGGCCAGTGAGTTATGTAACACCAAGCAACAAACAACTGACTGATGAGCAGGTTTTAGGCAGTTTTCTGTAAATATTTTGCACAGCTCTGACACTGACTGTAGAAAACATTAGGAAACATGGTGGCTGTGCATTTATATCTTTTCATTAACCGCTGGACAATGCAGGTTTGATTAATTCATGAGCACTTTCCCTGGTCATTTGAAATAGGCCATTATCGTTCCATAGATGCCAACCACAAAGGGGAATACACACGAAACCATCCTACCATAAGTGTCCTGAGAGCTCTATGCAAGAAAAATAGGACTTATTGACAGACTTCCTACAGTGGACCATAAAGAACTGAGGATTATAGTAGGGGTGTAATAATATTCAAAACCAAAACAAAAAAACAGCGATAACACCACCCACAGTATGTTTTGTGGTTGCAATGTAATATATATTGCAAAAAACACTATACAAAAACATGTGAGTGAGGTAGCTCTTCAAAAAAAATACAAGGATAGTTTTTAAATTTTAATGTCTCTTTAAAAAGACTCCTACAAGAAGGTTCACAAATTGTTTAAGAAATCTTGAAACAACATAACTTATGCATTTAACTTCTGATGCTATTGGTTATTTTTTCCCCACTCACAAAAAATATATAAAATAAATATAATACATATAGGAAAACATGACATATAAATTGTCGCTACGTATAAATTGTGCACAATAAATCCAGATATTAGAATCCAGATGTTAGAAAAGAGTCAATTTTTAACTTAAATATTAAAACACAACAATAAACAGTAAGATACAGTTTAGTTTGTGTATATATATGCTCTTCAACCAACGCCTCAGTGCTATTCCTTTGATGAGCAGGAAGATAACATAGTGCGGTCTTATGCCTACAAAGGTGTGTGTGTGTGTGTGTGTTTGGGTGCAGTAAGCCAAAGTAATCAAGCTCCTCCTTAGTGGATTTACTCACCCATAGTTTGCTCTCATAATAAAAGGCATCCAGCAGTTTGACTATGTACTGATGATCACAGGAAGCCAGGATGTCAATCTCTACCATGTAGTCGTCAAGCTCCTCTTCTGTTTTGGTATCTATCACTTTGGCTGCAGCCAGGATCCCGGTCTGCTTGTTCTGAGCCTAAGACGAAAGCAACCAGGAAAGATTCAACAGGCCAGACATTAAATAGCTTACAAGATTCTGTACATACAAGACCCAAAAAAAAGCTAAACTGCAGTAACACCCAGGAGAGAAAATTAAGAAGAGGATAAACAACTTTTTGATAAGGTTTCATTAACAATTACCAAGTATTTTTATGCAGATGTGGACAGAACACCAAACTAAGATAAACATATTTATTTCAATGGCATGAAAATGCCACAGAAAATCTGTCTATTATTGTGTGGTAAAAAGTACTCAAATAAAAGGGGATGTTTTGTCCACACTGCTACGGAATATAATTTTGAGCCAAAATTGCTGTGAAAGAAAAAAATTCCTTAATGTGGTGAGATCAGTCTACTGCCTTTGACCTACTTTATTACAAAACCACTTCTTCACAACTTCAACAAGAGAGAGATTCATAAAAAACAGACAAATATAAGTACACTGGCCTTGTTCACTAGCTCATTTGCTAAATAACTCTGGGATCGAGTAGTGGTCCCATACACATTGGATTAATAATAGAAATTAGTTTAGTTTCTTTCATCTGTGATGCAAAGAAACTATGTGAAATGTTTCTATGTGAATCTGTAAAATGAAACATCAGCAATATCTTTTGTGCTTAAAAAAGCAGAAGAAAAAGACGGAAACAAGGTTACCTCATCAAAAGACGTGCTAGAGGTTGTTTGAGGAAACAAATATTTCCATGAGATCATCCCTATGTGCTACAATACAAAACCAATTCATCTCCTGTAGCTTTCTTAAGTGTTAGCATTATCCAAATGTTCAAAATATTTTATTAAAAGCCAACCTAACTAATTAGGGGTGTAACATATTATTCCATTCTAAACATCACCATTTCTATTCTGGGAACAGCTTTTAACTGTTTACAGCTACCTGAAAACACAGAGGAGCGAGAGAAAGTGAAGTGTACCGTGAAGTGTGTGAGTGGGTCAAAGTTTAACAAGTCTTCTATCTCCATTTCACTTTGTACTACCACATGCTAGTAAAGTATGGTGATCCATACTTGGAATTTGCCCTCTGCATTTAGCCCGTCCAGTTACCACACACACTTAAGTACTGAGTGGTAAAAACACACACTCCAGATCAGAAACACATATCCGGGGAGCAATTGGGGGTAAGGTACCTTGCTTAAGGGCACCTCAGTTGCTTCCTGCCAGCAGTAGGAATCGAACCAGTGACCTTCTAGTTACAAGTTCAGCTCTCTAATCAGTAGGTCAAAATTGACAACACCCACTGCTCCGGGTGTGTGTGTGTTCACGACTTGCAGTGTGTGTTCACTCCTTACTTGTGATGGGTTAAATGCAGAGGTCACATTTCGGTTATGGGCAACCATAACTGGCAATAACATGTCACTTCACATCACTATTTGAGTTTCACTATTGTTTCAAGACCCAGTGTCTGGGCAGCAGGGTGGGTCACATTTCCGCAGCCTATGCAAATAATTGGCATAAGTCTGTATTATACTAGTACTGATAAGAAAACACAATAACAGATCAATGTCAAAGCTGTCTCACTGTTCAAACAAAGTTACCATTTCCAACCTAGTTACTCAAACAGAACCAAATTCAGCCTAGAACAGTCAAGCCAAGTTAGACACAAATCACAAATCATGTTACCTACCACTACATACTACATTATTATACATTATTACATAACATCCAAAGTTTGTTTTGCTTATTAAGTTTAACTGATTTATTTTACAGGCAAGAGACATGCTGGCTAACCATATGCATGAGGAGAAAAATATGAAAAGTATGGTAAAAAAAAACAACAACAGTAGTAGTATCAAAAGTTTATCACATTGTTTCACAGCCCAAAAGGACCTATTGTTTTAATGTTACAAGAGTGATCATGACTGCTCAGCCCTAAGCAGAAAGGCCCAGATGACTCATCCACTTCAACTTCAACCACACCTCTGCATGAGATGTCACATTCATTTACACATGCTGGGTTTTCTTCAATGGAAAATGTCTTACAATTAAATGATATGGACACTTGTTCAGCACAAGTGATGGAAACCATCTAGCTGATCGTTATTTTAAAAAACTATTAATTACATTTAGTGATTTTGTTTGGTTCGTTTAAAACACAGTATCAGTTTTCTAACAGCAACTTCAATAATATGAAGACTAACCTGCCCACATATCAATCTTGTCACTAAACGGTGTGTTTGTAAAATACATTTTCTGTGTGATTTTGAATACACACCCATCTTGTGATGTCTAAAACACAATGCATTCCTTAAATGGGAGCAGTATGGAAACATTTTCTTCCAGACCAAAGAGTGTGTGAAACAGGCTGGGCATGATAAGAATGGTGGGAATTGTGTGAGGTTTAACCACTAACTACAACTGGTTCTTCAACAGAGGCAAAACTATGTTAATTAAGTATTTGAGGAAACATGAGGAAACAAACCAAAAATATGATTCTTTCGACTCTGTTGTCACTTGTCTCACTTGTGCTTGTAATATCAAAAGGTTTTCTCTACATTCTGATGTTCTTGGTAAAGGTTTAATTCACATATATCACCTCTTAACTAACCTTACAAAAGTCTACCATAGTAACTACACATAGTTCCTGCTCAAAACCAGGACAGTTATAAAAGTTATTGTTACTATTGTGAGGACATAAAAGCGAAATATGGATTCATCATGAAACATTGTTTTGTTTTCCTTTTGTTATTGTTGACTAGGATGAATAATACCAAGTTACCACAGTAACTGTGTTTTGGCGGAAACTGGGGTTACCATGGCAATTTTTTGAAATGGCTATTAGTCATAACTCCAACAAAATCACCCTTGCACTCAAATACTTTCCATCTTTCATTTTGCCAGGTTATTAGAAATTAATAAATTTTTAATAAACATCTATTTAAGGGGGTGTCAGTGCTAGTCAGGAAACCTAGTTTTTATAACCTCACGTGGCAATGAACCATCAGATAACAAACGATTATTTTCAGTTAGGATTGTTCAGTGTCCTTGACTGGTGTACAAGACAGCATAATCACCTACTAGATTATATTTACCTTGTAGACTTTCCCAAAGGCTCCATCCCCAAGTTCACCCACGATCTCCCACGCCTCCTCCGGATTGACGTCTCTGTGGACGTTCTCATACTGTTTCTTTCTCCTCTCCATGCCCAGCTTAAATATTTTCCGAAAATTGAAAAAAGACATCTTCTAAACGTGATCCAGATGTTTATCGTTGTAAATGCTCAACTGTCACACCATGCAGTTAAAACACTGATAAACTAATCCGTAAACAAAACCCTATCTGCTATCTGTGGATTACCAATCCCTAGCTAACTCATTTAACTCTACAGTTACAGACGCTTCTGATGAATCCTTGTGGCGATGGCTAAAGTATTAGTCTTAGAAAGTGGAAAAGGTCAGCCCTTATGTGACATTTAGCACCTCCATAACTGTACGTCTAAAAATGAATCATCTAGGCGACTCCTTACACCACACACTGATGAAAGTAACAGTCACTTCTTCCTCGGCTAGCTTCACAACAGCTACATGTGTGTGATTCTCTTCATATAGCTCGTCCCTCTGAAAAATATCACCTCGCAACCAAACAAATCTCGACAATTAAAACGTGTCGTTTAAAATGATCCACCGTACAATAAAATCCATGAAGGTGGCGACGGAAAAGTAGCTAGCACACGGTAAAAATGCGGAGCGGATGCTGATGGCCAAACTCTTGCTTGAGCTCCGTCTACTCCTCACAGAAGGGTGTGTTACAGCTTAGCCAACCATAACCTTTTCGATCAAACCGGATAATAACATCATAACCCGATACCATCAGCAGGCTAGTCAGCACTGATCGTAGTGTTGAGGTAAACGTCTCTCGCGACTTCAACTTCTCGAGGATGTTGCTGAAGGAATCAAAGCGCGTGCGTTTCGTAAAGGGAAAGCGCGTGCACTGTGTTAAAAGTGGCGGCGCATGCGCAGTTGGCGTGGAAACCCTGTACAGTCTAAGCGAAAAGCATAGTGGTAGACTGGATATTTTTAGAGAAACGATGTAAACACTCAAATTATTCGATAATAAAGGCAATCGTTTTCGTTGCAATTGTTGTTGTTTCAATAATTTCTCTGCAAAATTATATACGTGTGTTGAAATAGGTAACCACAGTGTGACATCTACTGGGGCAAAGGAGTTAATGCAGAAGTTGCACAGCTGGCCATGTCACTTATATACTGTTACACAAGGCCACTTCTACCCATAGCTTGTTATCCCTGAAAATGGAGTTGGTAGATTCTGATCGCGATATTTTATATAAAACTATCTCTATCGAACAGCTGGAAGATATATTACACGGGGGTCAACTGTCTTGTAACCATGTTGATGAAGTGTGGCCTAATTTGTTTCTGGGGGACATGTAAGTACATTTATTTAATGTCTTAATGGCTGTGCATTATATAAAAGAATGGATAACCTTTACAATGTGTCATTCTTTTATAAACAGGTACATGTCTCATGATAGGTATGGCCTGTGGAGACTGGGTATCACTCATGTTTTAAACGCTGCACATGGTAAAATGTGTTGCAAAGGAAGTGATGATTTTTATGGGACAACCGTGAAGTACTATGGAGTGCCAGCCAATGACCTGCCTACATTTGATATTTCACCCTTTTTCCACCCTGCAGCACATTACATTCACGAAGCTCTCAAAACAACCGGAGGTATGTTAAATACAACAACAACAGTAATAATAATAGTAGCAGTAAGAATAATAATACGCATCGCTGAAAATATGATCAATAAGTACATCCACATTAAAGTTATAAATACAGATAAATGATTTATTGTCACTGACATTGCTTTAAGTGTCTCTTTTCACCAGCTAAAGTGTTTGTGCATTGTGCTGTGGGAGTCAGCCGCTCAGCCGCTCTGGTCTTAGCTTACTTAATGATATATTGCGATCACTCTCTGGTGGATGCGATTCTAAAAGTGAAGGAGAGAAGATGGATTTTTCCAAACCGAGGATTTCTGAAGCAGTTGATAACACTTAACGACGAATTAAACTACAAGTCAGAGTCAAAGTAACTTTAGGTGTGCCTCTGTCTCACATAAAACATGGCAAAAGTAATTAAATAATCAAAAATTAATAGTTTAACACAATTCGTATATCTGTCATCTAACACAGTTGATTTAACAATATTTTACTGTCAAAGATTTGTAACATTTTCTATGTATATTTCTAACAAATGAAAAAGTATAATAGGTACTACTTTTTATAGTCTCTTTTTATGTCTTCTGTTAAATGTATTTGAGTAAAACAAGAAATAGTTGCACTCGTTGTATTACATTGTCATTAAAGACTGCTTGAACTGAACTGAGGTGAGGTGTTTCAAAGTATGCAAATGTCATTAATGTCAATAAGCTGATGAATAGCAAACACTGTTTCCTTTCTCCTCAGTGCGCACAATGGTCCAATGAGGCATGTTTACCCAACACAATTGTCATTTATAGTCCAGTTCTCTAGTCACTGCATGAGTCATTTCCAAGCGTCACATGTGGAACAGACCACAATGTTCTACAATTGAAATTGAAGAAGCGGCTAGAGTGACACCTAACATAACACAGGGGTCCAGAATTAGGTGGGATTAGCGGCCTAGGATTCAGGAAAATGGGTGTAAACAATAATTACAATAATAACTCAACACAGTGGCAACACGTTTCGTTACTTAAATATCTAGACTAGCTGCAATAATGAAAAGCTATTCCCCGCTGGTTAGGACTTAAACTTGGGACTTTTTATTGGTTAGGACAATAAAAGTCTGGTTAATGCATTTCATTGAAGTCATTTTTACAGATTATGATTGCGGATTTCTATTCTGCAGTAAGTAAGACTTAAACGTCCAGAGGTTGCGTTTTAATGCAAAATTGGATTTTTGAGCCACCATGCGCCCCTGGAGGAGGACACGTTGAAATAAGTGTTCGCAATAACATGCCGCCCAATTGGTTTTACGCACAGACGTCCGTACTCAGCTGAGCGCAAAGACTTTCAGCCGCATCGGGTGACCGGGGAGCGCATACAGAGCACCTGTTTTTGTGGATCACGACTTGCTAAACGGGTTATGTATGCTGAGCACTCAGGAAGACAGCAGAAAACAACTACTCGTGCATTATCTTTGTTCATTGTGGATCAGCTACGAAGAATGACAGCTCAGAAACATAAACACGGACTGCTGGCTATTAAAGAGTTGGAGAATATTCTAGACACATGTCAACTTGATCTCACTGCAGTCGATGAGGTCTGGCCGAACCTATATATCGGAAACGTGTAAGTCCAGCATAACTGATGTGATGTTGATGTCACGTTATACTGAAATAACCCTTATTTAAAGATTTCCTATAATGTGCAGGCTATGTCAGATGATGTGTATAATCCTTAATGTTATATTATTCCCTTATTCTAATATGCTTTTTTAATAATAAAAGATTAAACAATATGTCAGACTGTACTGTGCATCCTTATACTAATATCAATTTTGCAGTTAAATCACTTTTAACGTGTGCCATAATGGTTGCCCTGTTGCATAACATATCTTTCCGTTTAATACAGGGCCATCGCTCAAAATAGAAATGCTTTGAAGAAAATGGGTATCACTCATGTTTTAAACGTTGCCCATTCAAAGCAAGGCAGCATCGGGGACCAAAGCTATTATGGCAATACAATTACATATTACGGCATCCCAGCAGAAGACTCTTCATCATTTGACCTAAGTGTGCACTTTAAACCCGCATCGGATTTCATCCACAAAGCTTTGAGGAAAAAGAATGGTAAGTGACCCCAAGGATATTAATGTTATTGCAAAAAGAGGCCATTTACTGTAATGCATTGAGGAGGATTTTCCTGCCAACTTTGCAACTGAAAACAGCGAATAATATAAACAATAAAGACATCTGTATCCAATAAACAATACAGCGTCTGTATACATGCAGACATTATTTTAAACAACCTTTCCCCTATCTAAATAAACCCATGTGGCATTAAAACTCATTTTACATTCTATTTGAAAACATCCATTGCTGAATAGTGACTCAAAACAATGATTGCTTACCAACAGGGCTCAATAAATTACCAGCTGCCCAACTTCCTTTGAACTAATGACCAAAAATGAAAAGAAATTTACCCAAGAATGAAAATTCTGTCATTGGTTACTCACCCTCATGTGCTTTCACATGGTGTGTCCCTTACTACTAGTAGTGTCCCACAGAACACTACTTACAA
>JAZGTK010012772.1:0-14731 GCA_036877625.1 Ambastaia sidthimunki | reverse complement strand
TGAAGGGGACAAACAACACATATCCGAAAGCAGAATTGATTTGTTTTATGTAAATATTACACCCGCTGTAGGTTCATTCTCAGCGCCAGCGTCGATGTCACAAACCCAGCAGCCTGCAGCTTCCACAGGGCTACTCAAAGAGTCGGGGGTCCGATCCTCGCACTCCTCCAAGAGAGAAACTAGAGCTCTTCGCTGTACTCTGCATCGAAACCAGCCACTATGTTTCTTTTGTCAAATACGGACCACAAGCTACTGACTGGATCTTCTTTGACAGTATGGCCGACCGGGTCGGTAAGTAAACGTGCTTGGTTTAAATTTTAGAGTGAGTTTTGTACTTTATACTGTCATGGGTCCTTGTATGCATCGCAATATATGCACTACACTAATGTATGTTAATGCATGTGTGTTGCACCACTGCAGGAACGCCCTAAACCGGCATCAAATTCCTAGTATGCTCAGTTGTGCTTAACCAATGAAGCTTTCTAAATCCAAATGTTTGTAGGTGAAGAAGACGGCTTCAATATCCCAGAAGTCCTTGCATGTCCTGAGGTCGGCCAGTATCTGAATATGCCTCTGGCTCAGCTAGCGAATCAGGTGCCTCGAGAGATGAAAGGAGTGGCCAAACGACTCTTCTGTGATGGGTACATGTACCTTTATCATAGCCGGAGTATGTCTCTTTATCGATGATTACACTTGAGCTTAACGCACACATGCGTGCAGTAAATGCGAACTCGCAAATTAATTACCAATGACAATGTCTGTATATTAATGCTCAGGTGGGCGGTACAATCTCATTAAACATGCTGGATACGATGCTGATGATATTTCGTAACTGATTTTTAAAGTGCCTTGTATGTTTTTAAAGCTACCTTATAAAAATGTGCTACTCTTTACTACCCCTCTGGTAATCTTTTATTCTCTTATAATAGTTATATCTTTTTTTTAAAGCTTACCATTGCACTGTCAGAAGATACTGTATCTTGCTGCCTAATGTGTAAATATTCTGTTTGTAAATATTCTGTTTTTGTTTACATTTAATATCTAGATAAATAAATAGTTGGAAATGCAGAAAAAGAAAAATGCTACTGTAAAATGCGTTTCTTTAAAACGCAGAGGTTTAGATGCTTATGGAACTTACTTTCCGGTTGTTATTGGTTTTTGAGGACCATTTATTAAATTCTGTATTGTGCTCTCTGACAACTGAATAACATTAGAAGCCGTATGTAATGACTTTGTCATAAATTATCTGTCTACATGTTTTGATTTACTGTACGGGACATCCATTCATAATACGCACTGTCTCTTAAAAACTAGGTTTGCCTGTTGTTCTAGTGCATTTGATTTAATTCCTATGAGAAAGATCAACCAATAAATAAATATGTTTTGACAGCAACACTGTTATGAGGAACTACATTCTCTACTTGCGTCTCAGTTTGTGCTTGTGTGAGAACCACACAGATCTAATAAATGGAAGATCATTGCATTCCTACCCTTGCCAAACCAGAATAAGTCTTGGATGAGGTCACATTCTCACCCTAATTAATTATCTTTCCCTGTACAAAATTGATTTATATCATTATCTTTTTTTAAAAGGTTTTGTAAACCTTTATAGACACTGTAGTTGTTGAGACAGAGGCAGAAAGGAGTAAACTGGGAAGGCAATTCTATTCTTTTTAAGACAGTAAGTGAGTGAGCCCGAAGTGGCCCGGCTGGGCATACAGCATTGGCTCAAGCACAACCAACAGCCAATGGGACAAGATTATCTGTTTATCTGACCAATGACAGGTAGAGGGATGATTTAAAATATTTTTGCTACTGTTTTGTGTTATTAGTGCTAATGAAGATAATGAAGGTACAAGTTTGATCAACTTTTCTCCTTGACAGACAGACTCAGCACTCTCTGCGTCCCTAAATAGGACAAGCAGTATCGAGAATGGATAGATAAAAGCACAACATAAGAAATATAAAGAATATATAGAATTTTTTTTAGAATAAAAAAGCACTGGTTTCTAAAACTAAACATTTCATGACCAGAAATAATGAGCATGTGATTGTGAGGAATTGAAATGAGCAAGATGCTTATCACATTATGAAGTAAAGGTTATTGAGTGAAAGGTTAGTAAAAAGGGTTACCAGGGAAACCATAAAGGTTGTGCTAGGCCGTTAAGAGACACTGTACCAACCTCCATGACCTTACATGCCAATGCTAATAAACAGAGAGAAATAATGGGGCTATGAAAGATCCCACTGGGATGATCAATGGAGGAAAAACAAAGGTCTGTCCTCGAAACGTCTTAAATACTAAATTCTAGAAATAGCAGTGACACACGCTTAGCACCCTTTACACCCTCATTATATTGTAATACATATCCTTCAGACTATAGTCACAGATGGATCTTTTAAGTTATAAATGATTTCATGTGTAAGCAATAGATGACATCATAATAGGCACTATCACCTAATGTTTAGGTGATAAATTACATCATATTCTTAAGACAATTATATATTTATATGGATATATTTGTGTTTGGCGGTTTGGGTGGTTGGATCATTTTCTAAATGTGAAATAAATTAAGGGTTTGTCAATGTTTTTTATGCACATTCACAAGGTCATGGGAAGCTAAAAAACTAGGTTGTGAGTTTTTTTCCAATCACAAAGTTGCATTGAGAAAATCTGTCAATAGTTGTTTTAGGTCAATCAATAGCTTTTCAGATAAGTTCAGTTTGTTCTCTGGCATTCTTTTATAGTTTTGCTGTGTGCTTGAGTTCTCTGTTCCTCTGCAAAATAAATCTTCAACCTAAATGCAGATCTCTGGTTGACAGAAACAGGTTATCTTCAAGTGTTTGTCTGTTTTTGGCCCTATTAATTTTTTCCACCTATTTCAATTTTTAACCACCACCAGACTGTCAGGATGGTGTCACCTGGATGTTGTGTATTTTCAGACCACAACATTCTCTCAATGTTTTTCACGTAGCTTCTTACAAACAAATGCTAAAGTTAAATGCTAAAGTTATTTTTAATATATGGACAGTTTCTTGCATTTCAAATTTTCTGTAGGACTGGTAATCATTCTGGCTAAATTATTGTGACAAACAGACTTCAGTGACTTAGAACAATAGAACAGTAGCAACAGCAATATGATAAAGACGTCTGTGTTCAACAAACTGTTATATTTATTACTAATAATAATCAGAATAAACAAGCCTTCACCCTAGTAATAGTTCATTAGCATAACTGCCTATATATAGTTGCCAAGCAACACAGCAACATGGTGTATGAATACAGAGCATGGTGCCATTTCAATTATGAATGTGGCTTATACAAGTCTGAACTATCCATTTTATAAACAACTGTTAGCCGTGTTTAGTCAGTCGACAGAGATTAATAAATAAACTCCCCCTCATTTTATATTTGACAGACACTTTTATTCAAAAGCAACTTACAATGCATTCAAGTTGTACATTTTATTATTGCGTGTGTGTGTGTGTGTGTGTTACCTGGAAATCAAACCCACTATCTTTGCATTGCTGCTTTGTACAACCAGAGGAGAAGTATAATACCAGACTTTATAAAACAAATAATCTGCTCTTTTCATGACCCTCTTCTGTTCTCATCATTGCCAATTTAAGCTCAAAATCAATAAAATATGAGAACTCTACCACATAAAAAATGACCTCTTCAAATCCCTCATTTGGTTAACAGCTCAAACATGCACTGATATTATTACCATAAAATCAGCACTTTTCCTTAAGAAAGTGTCAGCATTTATCTGTGTGTGTGCAACAAACTGTCACACGCTTTTTTTAACAATCCTTTTCTTTCATCCTCCTTTATCTGTGGAGTTATTCTTCATGCACTTCAATGGGGAATGTGTTTGATCTCCATGTCCATTAGGAAGCTTATGATCAGCACAATTTAGTGACCTTTGGTGCCTCAGTGAGATTGGGATGTACAGTACAGGACATTATGAAGCCTTTCATTGGTCGAAAAACCAATATTAGATACTATAATGCAGGTTTAGATGAACCAACCAAACAGTCAGTCTGTCTAACATTCTATCTAACCAAATAGAATTGAATATAGTTTTTGTAGCTTTATATACATTTACCCACCTATCATCTTTATAATAATAGCTATAAACGCCTGTGAAAATTACATGTGTGCTGTAGTTGCATATTGTTTAACGTCAAATTAGTTTTAATATTCTATATGCTTACAAATGTCATCTTATCATAATTTTTCACTGCCTGTCCTCATAAGACTGGACAGTGTTTACTCAGTGCTTATTTACTCATAGAGAACAGAGTATAATAGAGACACTGGCCTTTGTCTTATGAGGGGATCCCCAAAATTGTGACATTAGAAGGGCAACTACGTCCTGTTATTGCTCACTAATTTGATTCCTGTAATACGCACACACACACACACACACACTGTAACATTTGCAATGTAACAAATGCAAAATTTCAAGCTGCCGTCTGTAACTTCTTAAACAACACTCAGTTAGTGAGAAAGTACATAATGAAAAATGTCTTCTTACCTTATTCTGTTTATTATAATAATTTATCATTTGAGCTGTTGGGTACAACATTTGGCTTCATTGTTCTTACAGCAGTTGCTTAGAATTTAAACTTGTCATCATCAGTAAGAAAATAACTTAAAAGTTACAGATTACAGCTTTAACTCTGGGTCCTCATATTGTGTCCAAGGCCTTGTGTTTTTTTTATTCAGGCTTCCTTTCAGTGCATCAGCAGTAAGTGGTTTTGTACCTTACGAACGCCCCCTTTACCGAGCACAACTCTCAACATTATTTAACCGTGTTGAGCTCTGTGAATTGAATTGTTCTTTATTGTCATTGTAACAATGGATGTATATAAATAATAATAATAATAAATAAATAAATAAAWGCAAAAAAAAAAATTGAACAGTTAAAATATTGCCTTTATTTTAAATATGGTCCCAAAAAATATTGAACAGTTAAAATATTGCCTTTATTTTAAATATGGTCCCAAAAAATATTGAACAGTTAAAATATTGCCTTTATTTTAAATATGGTCCCAAAAAATATTGCACAGTTAAAATATTTCACTTATTGTACATATGGCATCAAAGATTATTGCGCAGTTCAATTTCAAATTACAAATGCAAAACATTTTCTCAGCACACTAAATAATGTTTAAGTGTATGAAGTTTGCTTCTGACCCTATAGACTGACAAAGAGACATTATCATTCAATTCAGAAAACTAGGTCACTGAATGCTCTCTCGAGAGGATGCTGCAAAGGACTGAAGGTGCTCATTACACCATACAGTCATGAGTCTGTATACAAAGACTACATCAGCACTGATTACCACAGTTTCTGTAGTTAAGCCTGAGTTGAGTCATCCAACAGAAACTACATTCTGTCTGTGTGGGTCATAAATAATAAATAATGGCTGATGATGTTAAGATGTACTTTGATTCCATTCAGTTCATATAACGTGGGCAGTACATGTGTACATGGAATAACTTGTGGTTTGATTGTTTTTCCGAGAACGTCTAGGAACATTCTTTGTAAGTTCTCTGTACTTTTCCACGTTCTTACTTTATCATTCTTAGAAAACACAAAAATGTAGCCAACTGTTATTTTTACTGTTTATCTGATAAAGGTAAAGTACCATTCAGTCTTCACATAATGTTTTTTTGTTCTGATTCTGAACGTTTTTATTGCATTTAATTTTGCTGTACAAAATCTGCATTAATTTTACATGTATAATGTATCCCATTTTGTGCATTGTATTTAAAAATACAAATTCAACTTAAAGCATAATTAAATTTAGTATTTGTGTTCCCTGAGAATAAAACCCATGACCTTAGTGTTGCTTGTGCAATGCTTCACCAGTTACAAAACAACCAAGAGATAACAAGACATCATATTAGTGGTGAAAGACAGACGTTTTTTCCATGAGAGATCAATGCAAATCCTTAAAGCAGGTGAGTTTTGAAGAGATGCATCTTGAGTCTTTGCTTAAATAAGACTAAAGAGACATTTTTTACACTTCCATCAATAAGGATCAAAGACAGAAAAGCTTCTAAACCTGAAAAAGGAGGAATCATATGTTTAAAAAAAATCTTACTACACAATAAACACGTGTATGAATACAGTGTTTGATGGCAAACATTATTATCCACTGTGTTTTTTGTATCACAACTGTCTGATTAGAAACCAGGCGTCTACTGCGCTTGACAACAGTGAAACGACAGAATCTAATGAACTGACTTAGAAGCAGAGGCTAAGCAAGTAGACATGCACATAACACCTACTGTCTAATCCTCCAGTAGCCCCTCATACACACACATGCAATTATTTTGAGGCTGTTGACATAGCAAAGGAAAGTCTTGTTTCTTTGTGTGCCGCACTCATTTACACCTAGGCTGTGTTCTGAAACGGCCTCTTGCACACTAGTATTTACACATACCAGCCGTGCAGTGTACAGAGATCCTTGCTCATTAATAATGCTTCCTCTAGCTAACCTTTGCTTTGCGTCCTATGAAGTCATCTGCTTGTCTCTAACCCTCTTTTATTTCTGCTGACAAAACAATGCTTTTATAAATGATTAGAAAGGGCGGCTGTTGTGTTCTGCATAGCTGTTTAGAGTTTAAAAGGGGGTCACATCCTCGGTTTTGCTTTAAGACTTGAATCAAGCTTAATAACCGAATTGTCACAAGCAGGGCTATTACGTGGTCTTGCTAATTGATTTATTATCAGCTTTGCTAAAGGGCCTTTTGTTTGATGTTGCTTAGAAGCCCGGATGGAGATAACATTTGTGCTGCCTTTGTCCGACTGGAACTGGTGGCTAGGATTGTTATCTGATAGCGTCAGGTTCACAAGTTCACCTGTTTATGAAGGTAATGTATTATAATGAAGGTAAACAGATCTGGATTGCTGAAATGTGCATGGAATAATATGTGAAGCATTCACAATAGTGGGTTTAGACATTTGGACCTCATTGCAAGTAGGTGACATTAATATGTAGGGCACAGTGTGGCCATACACAATGACTTACAAGTTAGTGTAAACTATCATATCAGATAGCAGATAGACAGTACAATGGTTTAAAAAGGGCTAAACATGCTTTGGTCTCTTAAGTGATATTGAAGTATTTGCTGTTCTCAATGTGAACACATTGATACATTTAGGATATGAATTTCAGAAGAAAGCACTAAAAATGAAAAGAACTACAAACTCTTTTATAATACAGCACATGCTTATCAGCTAATACAATGCATCAGCCACTGAAGTAAACAAGGACTCCATCCAGACAGCATTAGAGTCTGACCTTTGTGTCATATTGCATGTATTTGTATACATTAGTGCCAGTTAAATATATACTAACAGCATCTCTCCAACAGTTTAAATAGCAATTAACCAGGTTACTAGCTCTGCTGGATAATAACATCGAGAAAAGTGCAATATCACAACTGAGTATTTTACTTTAGCGCTTAATGTAATGACAGATCACAAAGATTTGTGACTCTCATGGGTACAATGAGATCCACAATTGCTTGACTGTGGCATCTATTATTTCTACAATCTATAAATCATTCACAAGTTATTTTGACAACTTTATGGATTTAAACGGACAATTTTTCCCTGACCTGCCTCACAAATATCTCTGCTTGTCTTTGCGTTCAGGTCCTTTTGCAAATCAATTAATGATTTGCATGAAATAAAATTAAAATGCTTGTGTTAAATAAACAAAAAAATTATGTTAAAATAATGTTTTTGGGAAAGGGTTCTGAGGAAATATTCTTTAAACATTTCCATACAATATATATGTAACTTAATGTGCTGAGAACATGGTGGCATTTCTGAAAGTTGAAGCCACTTCCATTTAGCTGGTCATTCCGGTCCTTAGCAAGTCTTGAATTTAGCCTCATTTCTGTGTATTTTTATTTTTGAAACTTCTGAGAAATAAGAAGTTGTTCTCTGACAAAATTTGATTTGTTGTTTGCTATATATAGAATGTAAGAGGGTAAGAGACAGAGGAAAGTAATAACTGTATTTTTTAAGTCTAAAAATGCATCTGGCCATTAGTCACAGAGCTGTTTAGTACGTATTCATCACAGAACACAATATGAGTGTTTACCACACAGTCTCATTGATCTTTATGTATAAATCAGGTTTTTCAGTCTGTATATGAACATTTCAGACACTCTTACTTTAAGACTTACAGTCTCTCTCTCTCTAATTTCTCTCTCTCTTTTTGTCTCATTCTTATTCTTTTATCTCAGCATGACAAGGCAGCTGGAAGCAATGGGGGTTCTGTTGTCCAGCTAGGATAATATTTTCCCCAGCTGGACATCAAATATATATGCAGAGTGTTGTTTTCCAGCCTAATCAACACAGATCCTCAATAGCCACAAGTTTACTTGTAATAATCTTTGCTTCTTTGTTAACAATGCACACCGCTGGTTTTAGCCAGGAGACAATCACAATTCACACAATGAAACTGAAAGAGGCTAAACGGGGCCGATTTAACGACCTGATAACCACGGAAAAATACATGTTATAATTTAATAATTAAAATAATCACAATGTGATATTACACAATTAATTGACCAATTACCAAGAGGTGAAGGTCTCTCGCTTTGAGCTTTCTTCTGCTAGAGCTTTTGTATACATTTGTGATCTCATTAAATTCCTCTAACCTTGCACCTAAAAATGGCTTATTTTGCAGAAGCCAGTGTATCTACATTTATGCATTTGGCAAATACTTTTATCTAAAGCCCCTTTCAGTGCAAGATCATTAAGAAAACATCTGATCAATGCAGGTGTTCTATAAGAATCAAACCCAAAGCCCTGGGGTTGCCAGCGCCATGCTCTACCTGTTGAGCTACAGAAGCCATAACTCAAAAAAGCTCGTTTTCATACAACTACTTGAATGAGAACCCCATGTCACAAAACAAATTCACCATGACTGAAAGGATATGTAAAGGGGACGGTGGTTTCAGACATCATCTCCATTGCATATCGTTCATGAATTTGGATTCAGACCTGCAGTTATATTCATCTTGAATGCATGAAAAGATTTCGATAACTTGAGCTGGAAATATCAGTGGGCAGTTATGCAGACAAGCTACATTCTACCCGAAGCCTTTTTAATGCAGAGTGATAAATGTCATGCATATGCATTTGCTTTTGGAACCACAAGCCCAATATTTACAAATAATAATTTTCTTAATATGATTCACAACTTAAAATCTCTTCTTATGCCGTCAATGCACTACTGTACTTTGCTTAACAAAAGCAATATCCCATTTTTAATTACTGTACATGTTTACTAAGTGGAACTATTTGTCCTATTATAAAATCAAATAAGATACATAGGATATTTATTATTGTCCATCTAAATGAACACCTTCACGTATTCCATGTTTACAGGGTCAATACTAGTGTAATACTTACTGTAGCTATTAAAGTATCAGGTTTCTCAAACATCTCCCAGTCAGGCCAAAAGTATAACAAGCTCAAGACAGAGATAACTGCTGACTTCCAAAGACAGCCCCTGTTGAAAACGTCTCTGGAGAGCTGAATCTCAATTTTTTAAATGAATGTCCTTGGTGGATCTTGTACCACCATCATCTAATTATGTTAGGAAACTTCACACTTTGTCTGCAAAAATGTATAGTGAGTAGAAAAAAAATTTGGGTTTAGTTTGACATAGCCTGAAATCCTCAAATAAAAGCAGTAACATATAGACTAATATAGATTAAGACAAAGACCATCTGACCAAAAGACCATCTGACTGTTCCTGGACATCCAGTTTTCTTTTAACACTTATGTAGGGTTTTGAAGACAGTGAAATTAAGTTAATGTATTTTCAGGACCGTAAAGTCTTTTAAATACTACTCTCACTTTTGTGGTTTTGAACCTACAGCTGATATCCAACCTTCAATCTTATTCTGACTGTAAATGAAAGTAGTTTAGTATTGTACAGTTTAACCCTAATCTGTGTAAATTAATGTCAACTAAAGAAACATAAAAGTGCACGTATGCAATTGTATTAGTATGTGAAATTAATAGCCAGTATTTCACTGTACCTCGCTGTTTTTCATGAACTGAAGTAGTTCATATAAGGAGACCGTTGATCAGTACATACATCGACTTGAAACTTAGAAGGTGCCAGTTTGCCAGACTATTTGGTCATCAGTTGTCAAAACGTGTAAACGTGTTATTGTATCGATGCTGTCACTTGAAATGAAAGTCTCTCGCTGTCAGGTATTGTGATGATGGCTGTCACCGGCGTTTTTATCTGGCGAGCGCGTTCGTGCGTAAAGTGCGTAACGGGGTGGCGCACTGTGACTTCCAGCGCATTTCTCCACACGCACCGCTTTAATGCCCAGTGCGTGCTAGATTCAGATAGCGACAGATTGTTCACAGTCTGTTAGCAAAAAGTCTCACTCGATTTAAGTACAAATATTACAAGTTTTGTAAGACATTATGTAGATTGTGCGTCTGCGCTCAACTGCAAAAGCGCAGTATGATTGGAGACACCGGGAATTCTGGAAAATATCCGAAACTCTAAGGGAGGCTGCTGCTTATTTGGTTAGACACTAACAAACTTAATTTCTTTTTACCGGAGTTTTAATAATGTTCCTGTACAGAACTTCGTCAGCTTTAAGTCTGGTTACCGTGTTACTGAGTTTGTGGATTCACCAGGTTAACTGGAAAGCAGTAAGTTATCTATGGTATTAAAGTGCTGTTGTGTATGTGTATGTGTGTGGTTAACGCACATACAGTGAAGATGCTTTGTGCGTTAATATTTTATAACTGTCTTACAAAATAATGCGTGAAATAGATAACAGTGCTTAAAAGGAATTAAAGTCCTGATATAACGTTTATGAAGCCCATTATTTAATAATCATATTCAGTGGTTTCAGTATTTTGGGGTTCTGCGCAATTTCATAGTTTTCTCACTGTTAAGCTTTTGTAATATAGAAAAGTGGATTTAGATTACAATTGAAATTACTTTAAAAGGGCCGATTGACATTGGAAATGTTTGGAAATGTTTTATTAATATTTGCCTCCAGATTCAGGGGCAATAGACTTGAGAAGCAATTAATATAAATAGATGTACATATTTATTTTAAAAGCTAAATGTAGACAAAGTATAAAGCGTGCTGTTTTATAGCCGCTGTATTCTCTAGAGATCCGTTCTGTGCTATATTTAAAGTGCTGATGTACCACAGAAGCTGATGTGATTAAAGCTGTACTGACCTGACCTCAGAAGAGAGCTTGTCCTCCTTTTCAAATCGTTTTGATGTTCACTTTTAATAAACAAACACTGACATTTTTTAAGTCAGTTGAATATTAGGCACCCGTCAGCATTAGGTGCACAATTAGGCCAATATGTGACTTACTGGCTCTCAAAACAACATCTAACAGGCTTGTCAAATCACCCTATTCAGCTAATACAGAAGCTGATCAGAGTCCTTTCTATTTCTGAGTAACACAGGCCACAAATAAGAAAACAGATCAATGTGGTAATTAAATGTAGTTGCTGTTTTGTACGCCCTCTAATGATATGGCTTTCCTGAATGGTGTTTCATTTCCTATAATAATCTTTCCATGTTTCTCTTCCATGCCTGCTGGATGCTGTCTGACTGATAACAGCATCCTTATCTGTCAGCTATTTCTCATCCTTTATTTCTCTTCTGAACATCATGTTTAACATTTGTAAACAGAATAGTTTCAAAAGACTAAACCAATTGAAGTCAACAGGTGTTTATTTAGGTAAACAGCCATACGACCCCATAAAGACAGAACATTAAGACTTTGTAGCTATTGATTAACTCCAGCATAAACCCAATGGTAAATTTTATAGTGTGTTATGGCACAAATTTAATCCCAGCATTGGGACAGACATAGAAATCAGTCTTAATATCTTATATCAGCAGCTGTACCATAATTGGTCCGGACGAGATAAAAGATTTAAGGTTTTGGGGTTCACTAGTGACACACAGGTGCAAGGCAAGTCTTCCTGTGGGATGCAGTTTAATCAAAATCAAGCACATTATTGCCCAGGTATGTCGCCAGCGCTTGCAAGGCACAACCGGGTTTGGTTTGTTCTCGACACGTCTCTGCTTTCTCATGCGCCCTCGGGACCCCGAGTGGAACTCTGAGCACTGCGACTCAAATGAAATCTCTGTTCATTACTATTCTTCTCACACTGTCTATATGTCCTTAGACAGATGAGCTCTGGCTTGAGCAAATGCCAGAGAGATTTGTAGTATCAGTGAGGGGACAGGTGGGGTTTTGTATGTAGATTACACGCAATGCGAGTATAAGAAAGTAGGGGCTTATTTATTCAGTGGTGTAAAATGTTCACTTCTTCCGACAGTTTATCTATATAAAATATATATATATAAAAATATATAATACAAATACAAATATTTAGACAAATATAAATATATATATTTGTGGACCATTTTTAAAAATTTGACCCTCACAGGTGTACACGCACACATGCATACGAGCACTCAGAAGTGCCCACAGACACATAGACAAGCAAACACTCATTTCTTAACACTAACTGCCAGAAACACATTGACACAAGCTCTCTTTCTAACTGCATCAACTTGTGTCCTGATAGCATTATATTTTGCCCCCGGTCTCTTTATGTCAGGTTAAAAGAACATAAACACACTAAACAGTGGATGAATGATGGTCAGCATTCTGTGATATCTGTTTCCATTGATGTCCATACTGATGTCATACAATTGATTTAATTTACACTGAGGGAATTGTTAGTGTGACACATAAACTCAGGCCTGAGGCATCTCTCTAATTAATTAACATAATTCACCATTGATGTAAAATCTGCAAACGTAGTAGTCGGTTTTTCGATATTGTTATGATTCACGATCTCCTGTCTCCATAGGAGATTCACAGATGTGTTTCACAGAGTTTTGAACCTGTTTGTACTGCTTGTTCCATCATGACCTCAGGCTTAATCAGATCATTAGCATTCATCCACCTCTGACTCCCTGTCTCATTCCTCTCAGGAATAAGGGGGCGGCCATTACAGGCCTTTTTATACAGCAAGTATAAACAGAAGCAAGTTTTCCTTTTTATTTTGCAGATGAGATAAAGGGATTTAGCATCCCACACATTTCATTCTCTCTCTTTCTCTCTCTCTCTCAAACGTGTTGTGAATTGTAGTAAAGGATGGCAGAAGATGCACAAACTGGTTTGATGGCTTCTTTAGGGATCATGAGATGAGACTGTTTTTGATGTGTGGCTGGGGCATATTTGACAGGATGTTTACTGTAGGGTTTTTGATCCATTATCGTTTGACTCAGACTTAAAAACTAATCTTTTATAAATTCAATATATTTTGATCTTCTACATAGCAAGTATTTCAAATTTTCTAATACAATACATCTGAGTCACTTGTTGCTTAAATAAGGCAACCTTGTGTCATAATGTATTTTCCTTTCTAAAATATTAAATAAAAGGTTTGAAGGTTGCAGAAAATAAAATATTATTTTGTGGGTCGATCTGAATTTGAATACAGTGTTTTGAATTATATTACACCTTATATTGGACCAGTGTTCGTAGAATTTGTTCTTGATTTTAAGGGTCAGTTTATCTTAACAATAAATGATTGAAATTTGGAACAGCTCCTTTATCCTCTGCTGGACTCAGTTGCATAAGTGCTGCAGTTTATTCTTGCCTCACACGTTTATTGTTATTTTTGTCACTGTTTGCAGGTGGAAGGGATTCATCCAGCTTGTGCTCTGGTGGCTGATCACATGAAAGCTCAGGAGAAATGTGTTCACACTCAAAGACAAGAAGCCAAAAGCCACAATATCACTGGTGAGCTTGAGCATCTCAACTATTATGATTTAATCATCTCAGTGATTAGACTGATTGATGTTTTCTGTTTGTACATTTCAGATTGTACTAAATTAAGCTCAGTTTTATATATAATACAAGACAAAACTATCATTTTTATCATTGAGTTTAAAACATATTTAAATTATACCATTTTACAAATGACCCTTGACTGACATTAAATATTTAAACAAAATAAACACATAAATGTATTACAGAAATATGTGTCATATAAATTGGATAGTTTCAGTTATTGCTAGTTACAGTCACTGATAAGGGAATATTTATGTAACATTTTTTTTAAATAAATACTTTATTATTTACAGCTATTATATTTGTATAGCTATACGTCGTATTATACCGCGAATGGCAAAATGTACGACCAAACTTGCGTGTCGTGTTTTTGACCATGTCATTGGCGCAGTTTGTCTTAATTTTCCTGAAAACAGGACTTACACTTTTTAATATAGGTCAGGTCAACTAAAGGCAATTATGGGATGTAATAAAGTGCAGAGGTTTAGATTAAAAGCAGTTACTCAAACAGAAGCTGCTCAATTCTGGCGGCTGAGAAAGAAAGCAAAGATTAGCAGGAAAATCAATACGACTCGTTTTATTGTGTTTTGTCCCTGATCAGAGGATAATGATTCAATTCTAAATTAAATGTATGGCTCTGTTGCATGCTATACTTGAATGATTTATAGGGTATATTAGCATATTTAGGGGGTGCGTAACAATAATAACTTTTGCATTGAGTTGCAATTGCAATTGCATTGCAATATTAATGTGCTGTATTTAAATAATAGAATTGCTATTATTTTCAGTGCAAACATGACTTGTTTGTATGTAGATTA
>JAZGTK010012771.1:0-14731 GCA_036877625.1 Ambastaia sidthimunki | reverse complement strand
AGAAAGGTCATGCAACGTGACGCCGGACACTTCCAGTACCGACAGAGTGTAACATTAAATTAACATTAAATTCTCTTGACACAACCTTTAATACTTGGAAAAACATGTCCGGGATGCTCTTTTTTTTTACTTGGCAGTGACCTTTAACTGTTTTCTTTGCTTTTTAGAAGATGAATATGTTGCATTGAAGATACAGTTTAAATGCGTCTTTCCACCAAAGAAAAAATTGCAGGCTTCAGATTACCAGTCAGAAACTGTGTATTTTTTCTGTACAATTCTGAAACATTTTCCTGTCTGTTTCTACAGAGATCCTGCACTTGAGATAAGCATGCTGGACATCTTTGGCTTCGAGGAATTCCAGAGGAATTGTTATGAACAGGTAAGAGGAGTCCACGCAGCCTGACATACGGTTATGATAATTGTGTTTTAAAGTTATGACAGTGATTTATGTGCTTATAGTGACAGCTGATTATAGCACATTTATGTGTATCCTACAGAAAGGAAAGAAAAGTAGTGTAGGCAATTTTAGAGAGGCTAGCAATAGCAACCTAGTTTTGAAAGCACCCTTCCTCCAGAGCACTCTCCAACAGATAAAAGCATGCATAGTTTGACAGACAGGTAGGACATTCCAGGCAGGAATGTCCAGGTAGGACATTGGGACCAAATGCAATGATTGGACAAACATTTTCTTTACATAGTGATTGCTGTCAGGACATGAAGAAACTTTCAACCAGCATAAAAATGTTTTTGAAACCTTACCTACCATACCTTAAAATAAATTGACATCAGACAAAGGTCGTGGCCCTGATCCCTGTCCTAAATACTCCATCCCAGTTCTTTCGCCTGGTTCTGAAGAACACAAACTGTTTTTAAGCTCTTTCTCACTCTGATGTCTGGTCCTTCCAAGGCCTCTGCTGCACTGCACTGGGTTTGATGTGGTGCTTCCGCAGAGCTGCACCGAAGACCAGTGGGAACTCGGGCGTTGTGCCTGTGGTCCTGGTTTCCCACAGTGGAACACACTGATCTATCCTGCAGAAATCTGTTGGTATAGGGCTGCTTTCAGCTATGGTTTTTTTGGGCTTCTCTTCAGACAGGATGTTCTTCTGTCAGTTGTCTCCACTGTAAGGGTATTTCACAGTCTACACGGGATGGGAGAATGTTTTAGTTCTGTTCGTGAGTACTTCATCTGACGGTCTTTCAAGTTAAACTCCAGATTGTTACTGTACCGCCCACAAGGGTGAAAGGTCAAACTTATTTGTCTGTGTGGATGCAATTTTGCTTATTGCAAAACCATTAGTGCATTTGTAGTGGCTGTACTTCATAGTGCCATGTAATTTTGGACAGAAGCCACAGCTGGAGTCATACCCAGACACATAGCTAAGTGTGGTGTACGTATTATATATGTTTTATTTTTTTATAATCTAAAGTGTGGCGTGACATAAAGCAACTGCTGTCAGAACTCAGAGTTGTGTTATTTTTGTGCTTTGGAGAGAGACGAATGTGCGTCTAAAGGCTAAGACGCCACATGTGCACATCGCCACCCCCTACCCAGAATTCTCAGTAGCCTCGTCTGCTGTGAGCTGTTTTTGTACTAAAGTTGATGTGTGAGACAGAGGGGGTGTTTTCTCCTCAGCTGAACCCTTGGCATCAGACACAATGGAGACTTTGTGAACAGTTGGGTTTGGCCTGGATTTGGCACCAAGCAATGTCTTTGTTGACTCAGACTCTATAGGGATTGTGTATGAGGTAAATTAGGGTCGTTGTGATGTAATGGTTAACATATATCAGCTCCTGTCTGAGCCGGTTGTCTCCCTCCAGCTGCTAAACCAGTTGACTGATCCCTCCATATAGAGGGATCTGCATGGAAACTGTTATAGTCTTCCACTCACAATGGGTCTCATTCACTAATATTTGTGTAAAAGTATTCTTAGTTTTTTTCCAAGCAGTGAATATGCATGTACATTTGTTTGTTTCCTTATGCCATTGTTGATGAATCCAAATTAGCATAATGCTTAAACAAACCACCCCCATATAAGGGTTTTCAGCCCAAAAAAAACAGTCGTCATTTAGTCTAGACAAAGGTCACTGTTTGTGTATGTTTTTTAGACCTGTGTAGTACCTGATATTAATCTTGACAGCCGTTGAAAGGTAGGCATGTGTTTTTGGGCATGTGTGTGTCATTTTGGATCTTTTTTGACAGTGTTGGACAAGCAGGTGTAAATCAGTTCCGCGCAAGAGGAGATGAATACTTACCCACAATCCCCTGGGAGATTCCCCCTCTGGCGTTGTGTGTGAGAGGTTGGGGAATGCTTATGAAACAGGTAGATGTCGATGGCTCATCTACTAAATGCTATGTGCCATTAATCCACACATGGAAAGAAGAGATTTACGGTCTTGACCTTTCAAGGTCACAGGAAAGAGAGAGAACACAAATGAGGTTAGAGTGACAGTGATTAAGGATGGAGAACCAGATATTTTATATCCACCAGGGATGAACCAATAATAGTATCAGTATTAATATCAGGTCTGTTATAGTGTTCATGTACTCATTAAAGGAAAAGATGGAAATTCTGTAATTCATTTTTCCATGGATGGACCTTTTTGGTCCCTGCACCCCAGCTTCACCATTTTGGAGTTCTGTCTTTTCTCTTTAAGCTCCTCATCTAAGTCTGAATTCTCCTCCCGTGATGTTTGTTGAACTTGGTCAGGCAACCCCATGACATCCTGTTGCTCTGTGAAGCGCTGTGAAACTTCATGATGAGAGGTTAATGAGGCGCACCCGGTCTCCTAAGATGATTGTTTTCTTTCTTCTCCATCGCTTGGGCCACTCTCGTCTGTACTTCATCCAATGAGTGTTGCCACATAAAACTTGGAAGATGTCTATGTTGATACAACCGTGCCGTATACTTCCCTCAGATGGACTTTTGGTCAGCAGAATCAAAACATCTCTTGCCTATATGACCTAATCCTCTTCTCAAATCAACAGCAAGATGCTTTGAAATCGAAGAATTATTTTAGAGAAAAGCCACCTGCTAGTCTTTCTTCATTGGTAATTGAACCTTTACACAGTTTCTGAGAAAACGGTAGTTCTAAGCATGTTGTATATATACCTTATATGGAATCTAACAACGGTGCCTGCTTTAGCCTGTTGGCTTTTGTTAGGGTTCCTTTGGCTTTGGTCTTAGTGGGATTACAGTAATGAATGATATTTAAATCAGTGAATAATTCACAGTGATCGATATCCAGTAACTGGGTGGTTAAGAAATTCCGAGAACAAACATGTTCACTGAAGCATGTGTTGAGTGGAACTATGGGTGAGTATGTTAAGTATTAGGGGTTAATGTGGAAGCTTATTATACACATGTTAGTTAAAAGCCTCAACGAATAGGTAATTAACGTACATGCCAGCTGTTTATTTTACTGCACACAGTGTGCATGTGCAGATAAAGCCACAGCCGGACATGTTACTTGTCCTGCAGCTATTGTTTGGAAAGTATTTGGAATGCTAAATATATACCTCATGAGTTTAATTCCATGGTTGAGGTCTGGGTGAAATGTACACTTGCTCTCAATGGCCTGCCAATTTCTTTCTCAGTGGTAGCCATACGCTGCTTAACATGATTTACTCTGTCTTTAATATGTAAATTGTTTTTTTCAATATGCTCCTGTATAAGACCCTAGTGATCAGACACACATTTTCCTGTGGAGTTTTGGAGGAGATCTCAGTTATGTCTCAAACTGTGCTCGTATTTTCCAATATATAATACTGTGCCATCAAAAATCTAAGATTTCGTTTAGAAATTACTTTTCTTATCAAATTCTTCACCAAAATCACCAAATTACTGTATCTGGGCTATGCTATGCATATGCTTTGTGAAACATGGTTGTTGGTCCAAAAGCCAATCTGATTTTAAAATGACATTTTTCTCAACCTACCCTTATCCTTTGGTTTTAAAAAACATGACGTGTTTAGGAATAGGCCTAGGGATATGATTGTTTAATAAAATATTAAAGTAAGGATGCAGATCCACGAACATGCTCTGTTTCTGTGTCATCATATGCGTCAACAAAGTCTCTTGAACCCGAGAAGTGAGCAGATCGAGGTTTAACACAGTGTTCTGTGTGTTTGTCTCTCTGTAGTTGTGCATTAACATGGTGAATGAACGGATCAGGCAGCACACTGCCGAGGTGCTTTTCCAATATGAGCAGCAGGAATGTCTGCAGGAGGGGGTTGCCATGGAGACGATACGCTCCCTTGGCAACCAGCCAGCGGTACTGGACTTCTTCTTCCAGGTACAGAGTCGTAGAGGATTTCCGAGAGGTGGGGGAGGGGGGACATGGGAAGACTTCAAAGGTAGAAAGCTTTTTCACATTCTGAGGCTGTTGATCCTTTATAAAGAACTCTGCTGTTGCCTCTTTAAATGCTAGTACTAGAGTCTCTTCAGTTGTAATGACTTCAGTAATGACTAAATAATAAATGTGCCCACTGACTCTTTTACAAAGGCAGGCTAACAAACCCATTCACACAGACATGAATTGAATTTGAATTCCCCTAGGTGTCCCAGCGATGTGATGTGGTCTATCTTTTAGACCATGACTATTAGCCATTTGTCAGATGTGACCACTTTATGAGTCATCAAATGACTCGGCCTTTGGCAAAAACAAGGTGACACAGCGTTTTACTCACAAGCACACCCCCCCACACACATATCAGTTGTTTTGTAATTCTTTTTTTTAATATAAGCCTGTTTTATGGTTTTACATATGACTGACAGCCACACCAAATCTGCTGTAAATGTTTTGGAGGACTTAAAAGTTTGTTTACGGCACTGTCCCCTACAACAAAATGTGCATCAGTGTTTAAAGTCATTATAGAATGATAAATAAAAGTTATATATTAAAGTTGAGCTATCACAATTTATTGGCTTGACATTTATTGGTCAGTTACAGCATTCTGTGTTTTCACATGATGGTCCTATATATTTTTGACCAGTTGTTTTGTACTGTATATTTCCACACTGTTTAATGTCTGTCATATTGTTTTCTTTTCACATAATAAAATCAATGTTGTATCTCAATGATATCAATGTTTCTTTTAGTTGGGACATTATCCTCTACATGGTTTATAGCAGGAGGGCCTCAGTGTAGCTGTGTGTGTTTCAGAAGCCTCAGGGTGTTCTGTGCATCATTGATGAAGAAAGTCAGTCCCTCCGGCCATGTGAACTCAACCTTTATAAGCGACTGCAGATTCAGCTGGATTCATCCTGCACTGACTCTGTTTCCCTCACAACCAAGGATGGCAACGGGAACCCCCCACCTAAAGACCAGGGGCCATCATTTACCGTCACTCACTACGCCGGCAAGGTGGGTTTCGGGAAGCTATGCGCCTAGACATGCGCATGCAGAGTTCTCGGCCCTGCGCTCAGCCGGGGTCCTTTAGTTCACACACAAACACCAGCACATAGTCAGAGGCTTATGAGAAACTCTCCAGAGAGTCAACACGCTATGTCATGCTGAGAGAGGGGGCTATTATTAGAGCTCAACTCACGTGTTTGTGTGTTCTTTATTGCAGATGACCTATGACCTGACTGGCTCATTGGAGAGGAACAGGGATGTTCTGCCCCAAAACATCCTGTTTGTCATGAAATGTAAGAATCAAGAGTTTTGTTGACTCTTATCACCTACAAAAGTTCCCCATGGTAACCATAATTCCACCAAAATCCTCACTATAATTACTGTTAAGGCCAGTCCAAAAGAGAGTCAAGATAAATGTTAATTTTATTATTATATTTAATTATATTATTATTATTATTATTGTGAGTAAACCATGCTACAAAATATATTATTTGTCCCAATATATGTATTTTTATGCTTCTTGCCACACTGACACACTTTTTGGCTACAATTTGAGTAATGAGTTTTTGAGATTTGTTTGTAATGTGTGTTACTCCCACTCAGCCATTTTCAATCTCTCTCCAGCTCCATCTGTCTAACAAACAAACTCTGTAGAGTTTCTGATTGCATGTTAAATGAACTGTCACTGTGATACTAGGGGCTGATTGATGGAGGCTGTCTGGTTAGAGTGAGATTCATTCTCAACTACGTTTACTTAGTGCTAATGAGCGTGCCTCAAGATTGTGTTTTTTTTCTAATTTGCATAAACATTGTAGCATCTGTAATAAACTGCCAAATGCAGTTTTGGAAGCTACTTCGAGACTTAAAGAAATTCAGTTACAGTGAAGTTACTCTTAAAGTCAACGTGAACCCGAGGTTCCAACCGACTTCAGTGTTGTGACAAAATTCAGATTAAAACAGAGAAATAGGGGCATGGCTTGTTTTTCCCTCATCACTGATTGGATATAAAAAAGTAGGCGTTTCAAAGCTCACAGCTGACTGACTATTTTTGGGGAGTGGTTAAACGGTTCTTGCTCCACCCAAGAAGCCGTCAGACTAAAGTCATCCAAGAAGGATCTCTGTTCCTGAGGAGAAGTACATTTTCATTGGATTAACGGTTGTGAAGGCACACAAATTAAAGCAAATAAGAGAAAAAATAAGAGTAGTATGTTTTAATTCCATGGTGACTTTAAAAAAAGGATTTGGGAACAAAATCTTAAATTCACCTAACAATTGTACATTTAAATGTTTTGCAGTATGCCACAAATAAACAAGGAAATGGTAGCAACATTACATTACAACATAAATATACAATAACTTGTATATTTACCAATAAAAATGTTGTGAAAAAAAGATTTCACAATTTTGATACAAAACACACTTTAGTAATGCATTTGTGTGAACTGTATGAACAGATGGATTCACTACACACTGTATACCAAAGGACAGAAGAACGCATTTGAATATTGCCTCAGGTGCAAAAAAGTGACAAAATTCACAGCTGTTTTATAGGTTTTTCTGTAGGTTGGTAGATCATTGTGTTAGAATCATGGTTTTCATTCCCAGTGAACACACATACTGATAAAATGTGTAACCTGAATGCACTGTAAGTTGCTTTGGATAAAAGTGTCTGCCAAAATGTAGCTATTTTGTAGCATTTTGTAATGTATCAAAACTACCAGTACTGAGTTACATTTGTTGCATTGTTTCTTTTTGTTAATTACTTCCCATCACTGTAGCTGTATGTATAGTTTGTCTCAGACATGTTGTGCTATTTGAACATGTGTGACCTTCACGGATGTCCTTGCTGGCACATGTTTGTGTACATGTCCACCCTCACTCCACTCAGCTCCCTTGTTAAGCAGGTCAGAAGTCAACATGAGACATGCGGCTTGTGCATGCAACAAGATTTGAATGGGACACTGTTATTTTGCTTTATGCGGGTTCAAGGGGGGTTGGTGTAAATGAGGGAAAGCAATCAGCTCTGGCGCCTGCCATAATTAAGCTCTAAATGTGTGTAACCTTGTGTTTATTTTCTCTGTCTTCCCCCTCGAGCAGCTAGCGAGAACGTGCTCGTCCGTCAAATGTTCCAGTGTAAGCTGACGCAGACGGGCTCCTTGGTTCCCCAGCACCAGCAGCTGAGGCTTCGTGGGCCCAAAGGCACGATGCTTAACAAGAGCGCCACGCTAACTCCTGCCAGAGACGCCAAGAAATATGTGGAACTTAATAAGGTACTCAAACACCTGTTGAACCTTATAGCCTTGTCACACAAAACAGTTCCCTTAGAAAATGACATCATTAGAACATGCACACAATATTTAAATTCAGTGTGGTTGAGTTTTGCTGTAACACTTTGCACAAACACACAATTATGTAATGATGTATAGTAAATTGTATTGAATTAGGTGTGTACAGGCCTTTTAGATGAAGTTGTGTATACTATTGTATGCGCTTTGTTTTTTAATTATTTATTTTTAACCAATCAACAAACTGTCTCTGAGACTAAAAAAACTCGGTCTGTTTTTGTTGGTTTTTTTACGTTTGGGGCTTGTTTGTGATGTGTTGATGTGTGAACAGGTTTTGAGACTGTGTAACTGTGTGTACTGTATGTGCTAAGTGACTGTGTCATGTGTAAACATGTGCTTCCCTTCATCTGCTATGACGCAGATGTTACGATGGCGATCAAACACCACGCGACTTGCCCACAAACAAGCCAGCGGTAGCAAACGCGCCAGAGCGAACCACGCTTCTGTATTTTTAGCTTATCAAGTGCTGGGAAGTGACCTAAATTAGACACTGTTACCCCAAATACATTCTTTCAATTGATCCGTTCTCCACAGCTAGCTAAACCCTTCAGAGAAAACACAGGGCTTTAACCAATCCTCGCATCACACCAGGCAAACACAGCACACTACCTCTCCTGTGTTGCTCAATCACGTTTATCTGTCTGCGTTCATTTCAGTGTTAAACTTACTGGCACTTTCTCCCTTTCCTCTCTTTCTTTGTCTATCAAATGCTTTTAATGTGTATCTTTATTATATTTATTTTTATACAATTAAGATTGTTTTGCAGGGAGACTATATGACAATTAAGACCCCCTTCCCCCACCTCAATATTGTAATGCGTCCAAACACTTAAAATTTTCACTTTACTTTTTATTTTTTTACTTTATTATAGTTTAGTTTAGTTCAATTCAATTTTATTTATAGAGCACTTTTTATAATATTGCATTGCCTCAAAGAAGCTTTACGTATAATAAAAAAGAAAACACAGAAAACAGAAAAATGATAGTGGGCAAAGACGTTTTCTTCCCAGATTTTTGTAGCAATACTTAGAGACAGAACAACAAATACTCCCATAATGTTTGAATGCTTTAGCTTAAATATAGCTTTTTTTATTGCTTTAGAAAACATTTTTATAAACCCAACAACCCTTAAGCAAGTGGCAATGTTAAGCATAACATGTCACAAAACCTAAAGACGTATCTGTATAACAGTAAATATTTTAGCCACTAATTAGAATGATTTTCATTAGATGACTACAGTTATTTTTAAAAGGTATCAGGCAGCCACAATTCATGTTAACAAGTGTTAACCAGGCAACCAAGACCACATTCATCTATTACAACAAACTACAGAACATCCTTACATGCCACAAAAGTCATATACATTAATGAGTTGTAGATTGTTTTGTCTTATGTTAATTAGAATTTGGGAGGAGAAACGTGCCTGTTTTAGTTTAAAGAATAGACTTCATTTTCTTCAAAAAAAACATGCTATTTGCTTTCTGATTTCTGAATGTTTTCTGATAGTTTTGACGTGAATTATGAACGTAGAAGCTCTTCTGAGGTTTCATAAGATTCACCCTCTTATCTAAAGCCATGTCAGTTGACTTTCACCAATGCTTTCCTTCCCCTGCAGTGCTTGTCTCTGTCCTTACATCCTATTTGTCATCTCCTCTTTCCATCACTTCTGTCTATATCCAGGTCAGGGCTGTATGTGTGTGTGAACTCGCTGTCTGACAGGCTCGGTCTTATGTAAGCCACACAGAACATGAGCTGCTGGCACCCCTGGTTACCCACATGAGGACGAGGCCGCAGTTCTCTTACATAAGCGCTACTTTCATTGCCACAGAGAGACTGAGACAGTAATATGAAGTAATATTATAAGATTCTGCTGCGGTTTGGAAAGAAAAACACAGATGAGTGGTTTGTTTGGTATGGTTTGACCTTTGATGAGAGAAGTGGGATAAAAAAAGTTTTTTGTTTTATTTTGGTAGCTTATTTTATTAAGTGTCCTAAAAATAAGATTTAGGACTGTGGTCATGATATAGGAAATTCAATTACTTTCTGGGAATCGGGACACCATAAAGATACTCTTTACTGATTTAGGCATTTCATCAACATCTGCCTTTCTACCAGAACAGCTGCTTGACTGAAGAGAAACATGTTTTTCCTTTTTTACCGTTTTAATGTCAGCTTTATTTTCAGCACTGTATATCATTTTAAATTGCTATTATGTCATAATTGAGGTGATTGTTTGTATATTAGCACTGTTAAATAAAATCACATGGTAAACACCATCACCAAACACCAGCAAATCAGTGTTAGCCGAGCAAGCCAAGATGTTTTTTGGACATGATACCTTCATAATACCCTTTTCTGGACATTACAGTGATATTCATGGAGTAATGTACTGTAAATGACATAGTACATGATTGCAATAACAATTTTTTACTATGGTGTGTATCAAAGTACCAATTGTATTACTGTACCATCTGACACCATCACTGAACCATGAGACCATCACAGAACTTGTTTTGTGGAGTAGGATCTTCTTGAACAATAACACAGAAGAGAAGTTATTAAATGAAGTGTATATTCAATGCAAATGTATATATGGCTTCAAACTGTTTGAAAGTTGTAAAGTCAGAGTGAAAGAAGATCTTCAGTTTAATGAGCCTGTTGGTTGCTTTAACTCGAAATGCAAGATGAAAGACTTTAATGTGAACCATCAGCATTTAGCCAACCAGATGTAAATGCTCTGCTGTACACTGTAATGGAAAGAAAACGATTTGAAATATACGTTCCAATGAACTACTCAAGTTTACCCAGTGCATGTGTGTGTATGAGAGAGAGAGAGAGAGAGATCAGAACCAATCACAATGCATTACACACATAGAATCAGACGCACAGTAAAGGAGTTGAAACACAATGATTGGTGACATGTCATTTAGCTGTCACTATAATCCAGAGTGACTCCAGTTCCTAAAACAGCCTCTCTTCATCTCTAAAGGGCACAAAGATGATGATGAAGATGATGATGATAGCGGAACTATGATCTCAGTATCTTTCCATTCCCTAACTCACCTTTAGATTAAATTAAATTTGCTGCCTTTGTGTTAGTGACCTAGATCCATTATTCCATCTCAATCCAATTTCCGTATATGACATGTCTATGATTCAAAGCTCCAGTATAGAACATATTAAGATCGCTTGTGACGACTTATTCTGTTTTATTTCAAGAGCTATTCATAAGCAATCACACAGACACAGTCAACCAGAAATAGTAACATTACAGAAACTACAGAACACGGTGTGTATGCAGAACATCCTTCACATTTTTATGCTTTTTTGTGTTTGTTTGCACTGATTCATTCATGGCTTGCTTACAACCCAGTTGCTATGGCAACATCATCTTTAAAAAGTGTGCGGATATGAATAGGCACACGTAACACCTTTTTATTCTCTGCTATTTTCTGATGTACTATGACCGGAAAATGTGTTTGGATTCTTAAGCCACACTAAAAAAAAACATGAATAACAACTTTGCATTGCCCAGCATTAGCTTTGCAGTGATCCTGCAATTAGTGATAGTTTGTTATTCATGCACAGATATGTTTTTAATTGTGGCTAACTCGATCCTTTGCTAAGCCTGGACTTAATAGTGTTACTGACCAATCCTGTGTAAACAGCTGTTGCTATTCACGGTAATACCAAACAAGCTTTTGCCCTTTTCGTCTTATGTTCATTGGAAGTCCTGTTATGTTGTTTCGTTTTTTAGAAATGATTTTACAGTAAAGTAAAATACAGTAAAGTGCTGTTACTAGGGCAAAATAACATATACACAAATAAAAATAGACTTATATTTTACACTTACCAGTGTCCTTGGAAAGCAGACTGGCAAACCATTGATGGAGGCGGGTCGAAATGTCATTTGTCCAAATATTTTTGCCACCACTGTGTCTTAAACTCAAATACGCATTTAGAAACTTGGATCGTCTTAGTTAATGAGGTGAAATTGAGCCACAATGCCTTAGATTGTCTAACAGTCTTGTTGTTTGGCTCCGTGCAGCTCCTGAAGAAGAAGGGAGCGACGTCCTTCCTACAGAAGCTGGAGCGCTGTGGACCAGTTACGGTAGCCGTTCAGCTCAGGGTGAGTTCACATATTGTTCCAAAATATAAATTGAATATTTTCTCCTTACAATGGAGTCCAGGCATTCCAGGCTTCAAAAGATTATAAACATAGTGCAAAAGTAATTAAATTAGTGTGTAATCCAGGTCCTCTGAAGTGATAGTTATTTTGAAAGATGGTCAGGCCGTAATTTATGCAGTTCAAATCAAATCATTGAAAGCTCATGTACGCAGAGGCAAAGTTCAGATCAAATATGGCATGTCAATACATCAGATCTCATGTCATCATAACAGTAAGAATGGGTAAATGATAACACTTTTAATGTTTGGTAACTGTGCCTTTAAAAAGCCACGTGTCCATGGTTTGAAAAGCAGGATTCAGTAGAAGTGTTCTTTTGTTATGCTGGCCTAGTGTGGTTTGTGGCAGGAAGGATTTTGGTCTGCTGATGTCTTGATGAAGAATGAGTGTGGGATTTTTGGATTGTACTGGGTTGAATACGAATGAACGTCAGTCTTACTATTACTTCTGACGACAACGGCTCACTGATACACCACCAATAATCTGATTTCTAGAAATGTGAATTGTAAGGTTTTCTGGTGCCTTAAAGCTAAAGGGGGTAATTTTCTTTTATGTTAAAATACTTACAGCTTTTCTAGTTCAACATACAGTACAGAAAGCAAACCATTGGTAGATTGATTTCCCTGAAAATTGTAAACACATGGCACAACGTTGCTCTGCTTGTTTGAGTATCCTGAACAGCCCGACATAATAACAATGGTTTTAAACCTGTGTGCTTTTTCCCATATAATAAAATCATATAACTCTTACTTGCATATTTTCAGATTTCAGACACATTGTGCTTGTTTTGAGTTTGATAATGTTTGAGATTAATAATGAAGCATAATAAATAACAGCATTGTTTCTGTCTTTTTTAAAAGAAACAGTTGAAAGACGCTACTTAAAAACATTGAAAGTCACTAGTCACCATAATTGCATTCAATGAGGAAAAACAGCTACATGACAATTCAACTAAACTTTGATCTATGAAGAAACAAAAGTGCTTTTGAAGCACTAGCATAATATAGTAGATAGACAAAATTCATATAAACTCTGTTTAAACAACCCATCCCATCTCCCAAGAAATGCAGTTTTAACAAATTTTAACAACTTGTAACATATTTTATTGTTTCTGTTTATTTTCTATATATTGCAGTAACGTTCATTAACTGACCAATAGTAATCATTCCTTTCTTGCACATCACATTTAATTCAGACTGCAAAGTTTAACTTGCTGTGGTGTAAAAAAATTAAACGTAGTGAAGTGTTCTGTTAAAGAAACCAGATGTCATAAAGTCATTTAGCAACAAAGAGAAACCGGTTTACAGTTGCCATCCCTGCTGATCTCAACATTAAACCCTCACACACGGCTTTCCTCTCAACCAATGTGAAGAGCCCTTAATAACACGCCCACCTAATGAAATAGCATCTCATTCTTGCACGCATGTAGATGTGCTACTGCTCTCATCGTGACCTCATTCCTGTTGCGAAGGCATGCAGCTACACGTATATACAGTGAGTGCTGTATGTGCACATACACACACGTGCTAACACACCACGACCTGATTTCAGACCCCGAGTCTTGTTTGCACGAGAAGGAACGAGTACTGCAAGGGTTTATGGGAAAAGCACACTGTGTTCTGCACTAATCTGTCCCCTCTGTGCTGGGCATGAAGCCGATTACATCATAAAGAACATTCAATGCACACTGTACACACAAACACACACACATATTTATCCATGTCTAAATAGCTCCCAGAAGAGAACGGCAGACGAGCAGTGAAATCCTTCAACAAAAATAAATAACATCAAGTCTAATGTGTTTTTCATTAGTGTTTGCCCTCACGGAAAGATGGAACTGTCGTAATTGGCAGCTATTTTGGTTTATTTCTTTCAATGGCTGATTGTGTGTGTTATGGCCCGGCGCCGCGTCTCCCCATCTCTTTTATCGGCTGGCGTCAGGAGAAATGTCACATGACGATGACAGGCACATTGGCGGCTGTGCTGACTCAAGCCCATGAGCCTCTGCTCTTTCAGTGCTATGACGTCATTAAAACACCACCAGCCTCTTTTATGCCTTATAAGCAGATCCACATAAAGAATGTGTGGACATTAGACTCAACAGTAGTAATTATTATTTTGGCTAATCTGATAATGCTATTGACAACAAAAGTTTATTAACATATTTGAAGGCATAGTTCACCCATTAAAAAAGTGAAATCATTTACTCATCTTCATATTCCTCTAAAACTAATAGTTTTATTGCTTCTTCTCTAAAGATGAATAATGGCTTTGTGGGATGAACATACCTAAATTCTAGCTGTGATTGTGGTGCAATCATTTTACATTTTGACAGCTTTGGTCCCTATTACCTTTCATTATGGGGAAAAGAATGACCACTATATTCCTCAACATCCCTCTCTTTGAATTCCACAAAATAAGGTTGTATATTTAGATTTTTATTTTTGTGTGGACTGTTCCTTTAATTCTATTCCCTGAATCAGTGCAGATAATGCAAAAAAAAGTCAGCTTCCGTCTGGGCCTATTCATGAGTGGTGACAGATGGTAAGAGAAGGATGCACCATGACTCATGTTGCTACAAAAATGGAAGCAAACAAAGTCGTTGAGACAGACTGAAGTACTTATACGTAACATTATATAAACAGAATTGCCTGTATTTTTCTATCTGTCTCTTTCCAGAACTCTCTATCTGAGATCACCAGTAAACTTCAAGCGTGCACACCCCATTTTGTTCAGTGTGTAAGGCCCAACAGCGTGGGAAAGCCAGATGTGTTTGACAGCTTCCACGTTTCCACTCAGCTCCAGTATGTGGGAGTTCTGGAGATGGTCCGAATGATTCGCTATGG
>JAZGTK010012770.1:0-14731 GCA_036877625.1 Ambastaia sidthimunki | reverse complement strand
TGGAAATCTCAATATTTTGATAACCACATTAAAAACATAGGAAACCAATCAATATATACACACATTAAATATTATATTAGTCAACATTGTGACTGAAGTAATATTACACTTGTAAACAGTTCTAAATTGTACATTGTTCTTGTATTAATTTGAACCTACTTTGTATTTTTGTATTACTTCTATTTCTAAACAAAGTTCAGAAGTTGTGGCTTCTGATTGGTCAGAACAACAGAGAGTGAGAGGAATGGAGAAACAGTGCTTGAAAACTTCCCAAAGTGGAACACAGCAGTGTGTTAAAGTTAGTTAAAGTGAGACGGACGTTCCTCTGTGTGTTTTATGATGATGCAGACCAGCGTTTGGACAGCAGACATCAAAGCACGAGCTGCCCAGATAAACTCTAATGCCTAAAATCTGGGCCAGACGTGTCTCACAGACTATATTTCTACGTAACCAACCGAGATATTTGCAATAAAAGGAAAGCAGTGGTTTGAGAAGGACATTTAATCTCTCTATTAAAACCTTTATCATCGAATCTGTATCATTTCAGCTTTGTACACAGCACAAGAATCATTTTCCCCAGGATTAACTCAGAACCTATTTAATTGATGATGGTATTTTAACATTAGTCTATCGTTCGCAGAGTTAATTAAATGAACCGCATCGCGTTTTCAAATCAAGAGATTTTTCAATCATCCGTCCGTCTATGTTGTTGTCGTGACACTCTCAAACTTTTCTTTTTTTTTTTGGAGAGTTTGAGCTGGGACGACCCGGAATAAATTGAGTGCAATTTCTTTCCTGCTTTTAAATGTTGAAGTAAAAACATTTTAATTGGACACATGGATGAGACAAAGATTGCTTGCGGTTTTTGTTAACCCACTTTTAATTTGGTTGTCAAATCAAATGCCTAATTGCGTTCGTATCATTCGGTCCGAATGAAATGACAGGATGCCCTACTTGTCTGTCAAACTGTGTGTGTTGGAGGGGGCGTGGCTTTGAAGATCGCTCTGAAGGGAGGGCGGGATCTAATGCTTTCAAAGCTAGCTCGCTATTGCTAGCCTCTCTGAAATTGCCCACCCTACCTTTAATTACTCAGCTGCTATTTAGAGCAACGAAATAAAATAAAATACCCTCTGCAGTTTCTTATACGGTGACATTATAATGCAATATTGAGAGCGAGTACTAACTCTCTGTTAGAAAGTCTCCTTTTTGCAATATCAGTAATAATGCTTTAGCTGCGCTTTTATATTACCGCCTAATCTGGACCATTTAGGATCCATATAGAACAGAAAGCGTCAGCGGTTTTACCAGGACAAAAGACTGGCTCTCCATTCCTGTACTGTTCCTCTACACACAGAACCAAAAGCTTTCAGTAAATCACAAAATCAGCTGTAAGTGGCAAACAATGCGATCTTACGTGATTAAATCCGTCCTGTTGTTTTTTTGGTCCCACTTAAAGCTGTCAGATCGATCATTCATAACAACGTGTAATTATTTTGCCGTCCTTTTGTCTTGATTGCCAGAATAAAGAACCAAATATCCGTTCAGCTGAATACATTTAATAATAATTGAAAGGGGCTTTTCGCTGCTTATCAGATTTCATTGTCTAAGTAAATTCGGTTGAGCTTTGATCCGCACAATTAACATTAAACGGTTTCATCTTTAAAGTCAAGACAATGAGAAGCTCCAACTTTGTGCTGTTCACCAACATCTGCCAACCCCACCAGCAACACAACTACCAATTTTAAACTAGTCACGACAGCATCATAAAATGCAGAATTTCTGAATTAACAATATGCTGGTATTAGTCACGCATTCACTCAAATCAATGGAGATATCCAGTCTTATAACACAGATCTATGAAAGTTATCTCAAGTTATTTCTGCATTATATAGCATAACATATTGTGTACATGGAATACCTCCTATATATGTGTGTGTGTGTGTGTATGTTTATGTATGTATATACACAAACACTCCCACACACACACACACACACACACACACACACATATCAGAAGCCAATGCATAAAATAATGATACAATCTTTATGTTTCTATCGTGAGTAATGAAGCAGAAGTGATATCATCTTCAATCTTTTCATGGCTTATTTTTTGATCAGACTGCCAAAAAGTTAAAACATTTTTACATTAGAGTGGTTTTAAATTGCAAATATAATTTGTATTTCCCAGAACGATAGCTGAACGCCACTCACATGCAAATGAATGAGGTCATGTGAACACAATAAATCAGAAACGCAATAACAATAAACAATAACCGTTGCCAATTTAACCACAAGAGTAAACATGATGAGTCCAGCTGTAGCTGTTTTATTTAGTCATGCGAGACTAACTACAGAAACCTCCACCAGCCCAATTAACAAAGCTACATGTCTAACGGTTCTTTATCTGCAATGTGTGGCTACAAAATAATGAAGAAATGGTGTTAAACTGTTGACGGTCAAACAGCACAATTATGCAAAACCTGTTAATTTGAAGGTACGATAGGCAATTTTAGAAAGGCTAGCAACAGTAAGCTAGGTTATATATAAATATATACACACGCACACACACACACACACATACACAGATTCATTGGAGGTCCCCCATCCCATTTTCCTGTCCTTAAAATCTGATTGGTTAACAGTTGTTCTAGGACCAACATGGCTGGTGATTCAGAAAAATGTCTCTTTTGGCGCATTCACAGTAAGCAAGTCAATACAGGGATGTTTAATTCTAACCCATCAATACAAACCTTTCTTTAAAAAACATGCTGAAGCTAAGCCCTGGCATCCTGCAAAATTGAGGTCCATGACCAAAAGAGTTTTGCTGGTGTCTGGGTGATCCACAGCCCCACAGATCTGAGACTGCGATAAGTGAACATTTCTTTTGGACCAGCAATAATATGTTGCCAAGGATATCAATGCTGGGTTATTTACTTTCCTTCTAGAAACTCACACGACAAACTGAAAGTTTCAATCTCGTTGCATCCATCTGGCCGGCAATGATAAAAGATGCGATACAGACTGAAAAAACCTCCAACTGCAATTCCAGCAAGGTCAGCATGCTTGCCGATCCTCATTCCAACCTCAAAGCACAATGAGGTTGCACAAAAGCACCACTGTGAGCTGGAGAATAAGTTTTCTCTTGACTTGTCGCTATAGAAAGACGATTTCACAGCAGTCATTAAATTCTGTGGCTAAGGGAATCACCGCAGTGTAGTTTACACCCTGCGCTGTAGCAGGTGTTCAGTGATTTGTAACAATTGATATTTCCTGACAAGAGTCCTTTGGGCAGTTGTCTTTAGGGCTGGTATTGACTGATCGCATTTGGCGGTAGAGTCTTCTCTTGAGTAAAAACAGTAATTCATCCGGGGTCCATCCTCAGTAAGCGCCACCATTCAGACAGGAAAATAGAGTCACGCCTGGACCGATCTGAAAAAAAAACTGGAGGTGGAACATTTTCAGCTGGATTGGATTCAACTTGGATTATAATGCATGCAAAAAAAAACAGATATCAGCTGTATTTTTACCCATTTTTCATTTATTTTAGTAATCAATACCCCCTCACAAAACAGTATTATAGTCTATGTGATGTAGTTATGATACAATCTTTCTTTAGAAGGCACCGTCTTTGTAAAAATAAATGATAATTTGATTCTTGCTTGTTTGCTTTCAAATCAATTTAAATCACATGATTTAATGATGTACTCACCAAAGTCTTGTTTAATTAACATAAATCCTGCAATTTCAACACTTTTAAAATAATGAAATTATAATTCTAAATGTTTACGTTTGTGTCTAAGGTCGCGACCCCCAGCTTTAGCACTACAATCCATTAGCAGCCGAGCTGATGTCGTGTGCGCCGGCTGCGACCTGTACACATCACATTTGGGGTTTTACACTCAATTGTAGATTTATAAGATGGAGGAAGCCACATAATCTTCTGGGAAATCACACTGCAGGCTTTGCAGCTCATCATCTTTGATGTGTGCGAGTTTGCGAGTGTTGGCGCTCTGTGCGTTTGTTGTCAGCTTTGCCCGCACTTGTTCATCTGTTTACCTTCCTCTTGTTGTGTATCGTGGCTTTCCCGGCCTCTGACAGGATGCTTTGTCAGGTCTTCTTCCCGCTGAGTTTCTGAAATCATGTGTACATACATCTCATTTATTCAATACAATTCAGCCTTTTGACAATGAATACAATTTTCTTGACCAGAGCCTGGCCGCGAGATCTCTCGGGTGACATCTAGACTTCTTCCTACAGTATGTTTATCTAGGAATAAAATATTAAAGACGCCAACAGAAAAAGCACAAACCTGTTGCGGTTGGACTGAGGAAATCTGTTTCCTAGCGAAGCAGCAGTTCTGTGGGTTGTAAGATGAGCTCGGGATATAAAAAGGCTGTCGGTGCACAAAACAGAGTAAATCCTCTAGTTTCTCTAATGCAAACATCATCTAGTTTCCTTAATACTCCAGCTTTACTCACAACTGTTTATCTGTTACCGCTGTGTGAAGAGAGCTTTTGTTTAGCTCAAAGCTGACATGACTGGATGCATCTTCAGTCAAAGTCACCATGAAATCAACATTTTTATTGAAATATTGTGCTGTTTATTATAAAAGATCCACATCATTAATTATAAAAGATATAAAATTAATGAGGAAAATGTTTTTTTTTGCCCCATAATCTTTAATCAAAATCAGAAAATCTTCCTCTATGGAAAGACAGACCTTCCCCGATGATGTCAGCATGATGCTTGGGCGGAGCCACAGCCGTTAACCACTCCCCTCCAGCTGTCTGTGAGACTTAAAACAAGCAGAACACAAGCCACGCCCCCTTTTTTCTCAGCTTCACTCTGAATTGTCACAACACTGAAGTCGGATGGAACTTCCTGTTGACTTTAAAAACAACCACCAGACCAGAAACTAAACAATCTGCTTTTATACAACAAAATACATGTTGCTGAATATCTGCCATCCTAATGACAGTATTTAGGCAGGATGTTAATAATTGGTTTGTTTTATTCTGAACTTGGCAGCTCATTGTGAAACAGAAGCCATATGGTCACTCATCGGGCACTAAATATTCTTACTGGCTTCACCACCAGATTTTTGACAGTTAATTTGTTCCTGATGTGACAAGGTATTGCAGAAAATAACTTATTCATGTCGCGCAATAAAAATACATAAATACTTAAAAGACCATCAAAATGCAGCATTGCAATACGCACACGCTCACAATCACCACAGAAGAGCGCCGAGCTGCCACGTGGGGCGATTTCAGCAACGAAAATTAGGTGAGAATTTATTCCTCAGTTCATGAGGTAAGCAGTGTAAAAATGCTGACACCCAGGGAGAATTTACCGGCCCCTTGTACCTTGAATGAGTTTTTTAAAACTCAAGGTTAACCACCACAGAAAGCATGTGTCTAAATCACCCTCAGGCGTCTGCAGAAGGCAGTCTGGGTCACGCGCTGAAACTCGTGTCAGGAACAATGTGTCAGTGGACTCGCATTATCTTCATGCTCACAATTTAAAAAAATAATCTTCAAGCTTTTAATGTCACGGCCTGTCCTGGTTTGTATTCTACACTGTCATTGGCCAATTTATTAGCACCGGTTGCTTGCAACACCATGTGACAGCGATGTCATTGTTGATTGCATCATTTAGGAAACCGCATGCTGCATTGCATCTTAGATTAGATCTGTGATATTCCATCTTCATTTCTTGACCATAAAGGTTTCCCTCAAATATTGAGTGCTGGGCAATGTAGCAAAACATTTATGCAACGCTGTGCAGGAGTTTGTTTGTTTGCCTGGTGAATTGCTTTAGAAAAACGATGCAGACATGCAGACATTTGTTCGGCAGGTGTATGATTATCCACAGAAAGAATAGTCTACAGTGTTCGACACGCCTGTTTCTGCAAATTGCTAAAGCGTTTTTTATCACCATGTGGAAACTATGACTCAAAGCATTTTCTTCACTTATAAGAAGGAAACTGAGAATTTGCCCATGCATAACATTTACTGAAGTGAATTATGTTTGGGAAAACACTTTTAAAGTTAAATGGAACAGACATGGCCTTCCCTATATGAAAACATACATAATCAGGTGATGTTATACAATTATAGGTTGCTTTTACCTACAAATACAAAACTTAAAACTCAAAGCAACCATTTCACACCCAATGTTTGTTAATAAAATCATTTAGTTGTTTGGAAAACTTGATTGGTGAGGTCATTATCCCGTCACTTCTGACATCAGCGGTTCCAGGTACGAGACGGTGGGTTTGCATGTCAGTGTTGCCTTATCTTCAGTGGAAACATGCAGAAGTGTTTCGCATTGTGTGGAGAAGAGGTGATGGTGGAGGCTGAGAGGGGGTCAGCTATAAAGCCAAGTCAATCATCTCTTTATCCCTCCTATCAGCCGCTCGCAGCAGACTGAACTCTTCCCTCAGGACGCGCACGGTTTGGGTCAGTCTGCATCAAGTGTCTCGCGTTTTACGACGACGCGTCCCGCGGCACGGGTGCGAGAACACGCCGCTCTCCGGCTGGCATAAATTCTCTCAAGGATGCTGACAGGCCGTGGACGACTGTTTTAATGTGGTCACAGATCTGGATGTGTGTGTGACGATAAAACCACGCTGCATGTTTATGCAGTAACTTAAAGGAGGTCTGGAAAAATAACTGTGCCCTCATCCTTCATTATAAACTGTTTTGATGGGGCAGAAAACAGCTGTACACCCGACTCGCATCACATTATAGATCCTGCGGCCCGTTGCATTTTTCCTCGTCTTAATATGCGATCTTTTGTTTTTACCCCTCATCACGAAAGCCCTTCATTCATCTTCCCCACCCACACCATCGCTAAATCAATATTTTCTTTAGGTTTTGAGGATTTACAAGATTACTTTTAGAGAGATGGTGGTTGGGGGGGGGGTCTTCATGCATCCTGTGCGCAGGAGAATCTGCAGTTGCCATGGCAATTTTAGAGCGGGAAAAGGTAAAGCGAGTCATGACTTAACAGCGAGATAACTCGTTTCATTTTATTAAGTCAGCGCATTGTCCATCATTACTGACAATGCAGCCCCAGCAGCTGCTGTTTTTAATCAATGTTGCGTATTTCAATAGGCCGCAGTAACCAGGGTCGGGGTTGCCACACACACACACACACACACACATTTGCATATGTGGTTTATGAGGACTCTCCATAGACGTAAACTGTATATCCTATCCCCTCAGAGAAGTCTTTGCATTTTTTTATTAAAATAAAAACACCATTTCATATGTTTTTTTAAGAGATCTGGTTTATAAAGAAACAGGGAGTGTCCTTGTAAACCATGTTTACATTGCTATACACATCATTATACACATTTATGTCCTTGTAAACCACTTATACTCCCACACACAGACACACACACAAACACAGATACACACACACAGACACAGATACACACACAGAGACACACACACACACACAGAGACACACACACAGAGACACACACACACACAGAGACACACACACACACTCAAAGACACACAGACAGGGAGAGAGAGGCTATTTTTTCTGAGCTAAGGGGACAAGACAGACCTCGTAAACACGTAAAAATGATTATGACAAATCCAGGAACACCTAGTTCTCCTATATTCCACATTCACAATGTGCAGCGCAAGTCTGAAAAGCTTTTTATAGAGTTTATACAGCTCGGTTTCAGAATGCCTGTGTTCAGGACCAAAGGACACCTTTTCCTCATTCAGCAAAGAAAAGACACTAGACAAAACTAGAACACAATGATGACTAAGCAGGCAGAGAGGCTGGTTTATCTATAAACTGATCAACAGAACTCAGCTCTGTTCTAAAATCTACTGAACTTGCCTTGCTGTCTACTGCCTACATGGGAAGCTGCTTTTAAGGTGCGTCAGGGCAAAATCTGGATGTTGGTTTGACAACGCTCTGCCTGAAAGTTTAAAAAGCCCTGGAAGTCTGAAAGTTGTAAAGAATTAAGCATTGAAACAGGGTTTTGAGATAAAGACTGACCAAAAGCTGGAGAGACAGGTGGAAAAGCTAGCTAGCTAGCTAGCAAGTACACACACAGAAAACGTTAAGTCAGATTAATAGATATACATACTTAATATATATATTAATAGATAGATAAACTTAGTTTAATTACTAGTTAGAAAAGATAAAGCATAACTCAGAACAAATCTGTGAAAAGTTTGGTGGATGTAGATCAAAATCCTTAACCCAAATATTTCTGATAATAAGTCCTACTCAAACTTTTCATGTCCAACTTTAGCCTGATCTTCTAGCCTGACCAGATGAAATTTACTCCAAACCTTTATAAAACCAGCCAGCAGACCAGCAAACTAGCTTAAACAGGCTAAATGCGTTTCTTTCTCCAGCTGGTAACTGAAGGAATTGTCAGATTTTCTGCAACAGCAAGTCAGAACGAGGAAAAACAGTTTGAAAGATTGTGCAAAGTTGGACATGTAAGTAACTTGATCATTTTTGAAAATCACAATTGATCAAAATGACCCAATAATAAAAGATGCATCTTTCTTATAAACACCTTTAAGCACATCATCACTCTTACTTGGCTGAAAGCGGCATAAAAATCTTTATGTACCAAAGATGTCATTAAAGCCTTTTGTGCAGCAGATTTTGGGTGGGCAGCAGTCGGTAACCTGCTGTGGAAATATGAGCAATAAAGGCAAAGCTGAACCCTGTTCATAAAGCATGTAATTATTTGTGATTAAAGCCAATTCGACAGACTCATTAAAACAACCAAACCAGAGTCATTCAGTGCAGAGATTCACATACATCTGCGTGTGGAGCTTATACGGAAGCTTTGTTTGACATTCCCTAAGGAAATACTTAAGGAAATTACATCTGCAATTCAGCAAAAGTTTAATGCTAAAGTTTTAGGAACGCTGGTGTTTAAAGTAAACGTTGGGTCGGAGCCACTTTGCCGTTGTCATGACAACCGGCACACATTAAAAAAATACATGAAATTATCTTTAAAACAAAGTTTGAACGGACTCTCTGAATTTATTACAGAACTTGAACAGTTTGAGAAAAAAACCCAACCAGAACGTTTGGGGAATATCAATACAGTCGCCACCTCGCAAGCACCATAATTTAAAAACTTGAAGGTAATTACCGTTCCACACGCTGTCTGAGCGTGTCGGATTCTGGGCCTGAAAATCACGGTAATCAAACAGCGAGACACGGCAGATGTGCGGCAACTTGGGTAATGAAAAAAAAAACACAAAGAAAACTCAACAACGAGACATGAGAGATGCGTGCGCTTTTATTGGCCTCGTGCAAGTACAAATTGCAAAAAATCTGTACAAGATTTTCCCCAAAGCCCATCATAAATATATTTTCTCCAGCTCTTTGGAGATGAAAGGCAGATGTTTGTATCATCATCTCCTCTCTCTCTCTCTCTCTTTAGCTGTTGTGGCCCTGCAGACCCTCGGCCATGAAGAGTTTGCCAAGGTTCTGTGACGTGAACTCCTTAATGTTCTGGCAGTAGTTGTTGATTTGTCCTTGTAAAGAAGAAAAAAAAAATTACACATAGCAAGACCATGTAATTCTGTTTATTTAATTGGACTGACTGTTTGCACCCAGGCGTAAATAGAACTGGTCAGTCGTCATAGCTATTTACACCTCGATAGTTTTCTGAAGCCAGGCGAAGCTACGACAAAATGTACCGGTGATGTTAGAGACGAGGTCTGGAGGAAAGAGAATGTTCTGCGATTCGTTACGCTCTGCTGCTTGAGTGGGGAATCAGAGTTCCAATGTGAATTGTAGTACAATGTTATGTGTTATTGAAATACATATATGCTATAGAATATATATAGTATACATTAAGTATGAATTGATGGCATGTAATGTTACATAAATATATATATATGTAGTTATATTATTTAAAGGAAGAGTAGGCGAATTCTTTCCAGAAACAGTGTCTTTAAGCAATCATTAAGTAAAGTGGTCAAAATAAATTAGTGTGTGTGTGTGTGTGTGTGTGTGTGTTTCCTACCCTACCTTTAATATAGTACAAAGTTACACTGGGGTGCAAAGAGCTGTACACTTGAAATGAAGATGCATACCTGCATTTAAACTAAATTTGCTATATTTTAAAAGGGGAAAAATTGGAATTGAAAGATTATGTACAGTAAAAAAAAGAATAAAAAAGGCAAGAAGATCTATTAAGAGCTGTAGCACTGAATCATCCTCTACACGGATGATGCTTGTCAGATAATAGGGAGCAAGTGTAACAGATTCATCGGAATCATTTCTGAGGAAAAGGACAGAGGGAAGATTTAAGGTCTGCAGTTCAAACGCATTCCCATTTCAACCACCCCATTCATCGCTGAATTGATCAGTTGAGCAGTAAATGTCTGATACCCTGCAGAGGAAAATCAAAATCGTTTAACTGGGACAAAACGGCAGCCGTTGACCCCACAAGTACCTGCGAGGAGGAGCGTGTCCATGCGTGCCGGAGGCTGTGGTGGTTTGAACAACTTGTTGATGTCTTCTTCTGGCAATGAAGGCTCTCCACGACTCTGCCGCTGAGTGTTCTCCTGCTGTCTCCTCTGGAGATACTAGAAGAAGCAGAAAAACAGGAAATATGAGCAGGGCAAGAAAAAAAAAGCATCTGAAAACAGGAAACTTTTCCTGGGAGAACTTGGAGCACCTGGTCAGTACCAACAAGACAAAAGGTTTCCACAAAGGTGAGACGGAGACAGAACCAGAGACAAATGGAAAAAAGATTTCAATTCCAGACAAGATAGTTGCTGAATTCAGGTGTCATTTAAGGGCCAGTTCAGAGTCTGCAAGAATACAGATGCATTTCAAGAACGTATCGAAGTTACTCAGGGTCACTGCATTCTCTGGCATTTTGTACCACAAGATTAAAAAAAGATGCGATTGAGTCAAGCATGAGTTATGAGTTAGAGGAGGTATATAATGTGAAACCTCAACCGGTAGAGGTTTTTTATAGCGTTTATACTGCAGTACACATATCTGAGAAGCTATGGCTATTTACTACAGCTATAAACAGACATTTACATTCAGGTATTTAGCAGACGCTTTTACCCAAAGCAACTTGCAAGGTGAGGAGAACAATGAGGTGATATATCACAAGAAGGAAATAACCTTAGTTACAACAACTCATTCAGTCAGAACTTACAGAGTCAGAAATGCACTTATATTAGTTTAACTCTTTTGAGTCTTGTTTTAAGTGTTCCTGTAGCTCAACTGGTGGAGCAGCGTGTAGTGCAAAGGTTGTGGGTTCGATTCCCGGGGTGTACGTGTACTTATACATTGTATACCCTGAATGTACTGCAAGTCACTTTGGATAAAAGAGTCTTATAAATGCATGAATGTAACGTAATGTGTTACATAACGTGAATCTGTTTTTGCACTGATAACAAATTCATCATTAATTTATGAATTAAACATTTCTTTTGGCTTGCTTCCATCGGGTTCCTCAAATGATAAAATAATCAATAATTTTATTCAGTGGATTATTTGAAAACAGACATTACCACATGGAAATTTCATATACAAGCCATTTTCTTATCAAACCTACATAAGAATGATGATAGCTTGACATAGAAATACCATTAAAGTGACAAAAATCATACTTATCGAGATATATAGTTTTGGTTGTAACACATACTCCTGGTTTTTAGCAGTCAATAACAGCCATGATTTTAACCTTCAGGCAACTGAAACCATCATATCTGAAACAGCAAACAGAAAGTCCTACACGTGCTATCGTTTCCATTTTTTCTTTCCTGAGTTGCAGTAGATCAAGTTTTAATATACGGTATACTCACAGTAAAAAAGAAAGAAATTCACATCATATTTTAGCTGGTGCAACTTATATCACCATTGAGGATCCAGGCCATTTTTGTTGAAATTAGGCATATGATTTAGGAATGCAAACTGCCAACACAGCGACAATCTTCTTTGATATTAAATGGTGATGGATGTGGGTCATTTGGTTTATACGGGGCAGCTGGGAACGGGCGAGCTCGCTGCTGTGAGGAGGTGGAGACAGGAAGGATATGATCGATGACAAGAGTAATTACGCCAGATTTCAGCGCGTTTGATATAAGAGCCGCTGTGGCCAAGTGATTGTGACCGAGCCGCCGGGGTCTGGCCTCCGTTTGTAGGCACCCTTTAAATTTTCTGCAAAACTCAAACTTGCTGTCAAACAGGAAGTGCTAACGGTCTGATACACCGAAGATCGTTCTGCTGATTGTAGATTTAGGCTTTGTTCTGGAATAAAGCAAAGTTGTGAAAATGATTAGAAACAGTTTAACAGTTGAGGAGTTTAGAGCGTTAAAAAGGTTCTGTCAGAATTTACGTTCCCCAATCAAAACATGTTCTTCATTCTGTGGACTCCAGACAAAATTGATTAACAAAATGTTGTTTGTTTTATTGGCTTATTGTGAGATTCTTGATAATATTTTCCACAGAAACTAGCCATACGTTTAAAATTCTGAAAGTGTAAGATTTATAGGAATTGAAAACATTTCTTACTAATTAAAGGGATAGTTTACTCAAATTTTCAAAGTCTTCTATCATTTACTGACAAAACACACAAAAAGATATTTTGAAGCAAGTTGGTAACCAAATAACAGTGGCACCCAGTGACTTTTACTGTATGGAAACAAAACCACTGAGACAATATCTTCCTCAAAATATATCTTCTTTTGTGTCACAGACAGAGTTATATACAGTTTTTGAACATCAGGAGTTAAATAAATGATGACAATTTTCATTTTTGGGTGAACTTTCCCTTTAACACTTTTCAATGAGGTAGCTTCTCTCTCCTGAGCACCTGAAGTAATATTTAAGAGTCCCTCTCTCAAACTGTTTGCAAAACTATTGTTTTCAATTTCTGCTACAGAACAGAGAGATCTCTCTCAGGTAGAGAAACCGAGAGAAAACTGACAAATGTGCGACCATCATATTTATAGTGAGATCAAACGTTATCATTGATCGTCTTGAAAAATGGCCGGTGCTGATATCTGATTTCCAGGGGCGTGTCTTCCCGCTCTCATGTGGTACTTGCATAAGGTCAGATGAATAAGTTCTGACAAATGAATTCAGAACCTTCCAGCACACTTCATGCGGCCTTGTTTGTGATCCACTATTTTCAGGTTCTGCTCGGAACTCATGTTTACGAAATGTCAGCGAAAACTTGAAAATGTCAAGAGCATTTTGGCCCATTTGTTGGGTTGGAGAATTGGATAAAACTATAAATGTGATGGGGGGTTGGTTGTAAATTAGATGGCCTCTCTGAACACTAAATAACATCTATTGATCAGTTGTATCTCAGGCAGAGAGAAACCGTTTATGGTATGGCTCAGTCCGACACTCCAATATGTCTTCATGTCCCCATCATACAGGTCTTAACATACTGGATAAAATATTAAACCATGAAGATGGAAGACACAACAGCCAGTTTTGCAACAAATATCAGAAAATTAAGAAACATACATTTAGATTTTATGCATTCGGCAGAGTCTTCCATCCAAAGCAACTTGCAGTGTGTTTAAGTTAAACATTTGATCAGTATGTGTGTTTCCTGGGAATCGAACCCAAAACCCTTTACACTGCTAACACAATATAAGTTGAGCTACAGGAACACAATTAAGCTCAACACTGAATGAAAACCAAACACTGGCAATTTACTAAACATGTTGAAGTTGTTGCTTGGATAAATTTGATGAATTCTGTAAAAATCAGAAGTTTTGCAAATAAAAACCTCATGTTGACATCCTTATATAATCAGACTGTCAATCAGAAATTAATTTATTGTACACTGTACACAGCATTCATGCAGTGAACTTTAATATAATCCCGTTATAATGAATAAAACGATTTTATTTACCTTTCCACATTTTGAGCACACTGTCAAAACTCTGCTGTACATTTTATTGAAATACTTCTCTAATTGACAACAGAATAATATTAACGTTTAAACGACGTTCTTCAAAAGAACTGCGGCACAGGAATTTACTGGGTAGTCAGAGTGATCTTCTCTGACTCTTACTCGCTTATAGTTTGAAAGGTATCGATCCTAAAAATCAAACAACACAGAAGTCAATAATATTAAAACCTTTGAATCTGCTCGAGAGGCCGTGAGCTCCCTCATTATCAAGCGTCTCACTGGATAATTCAGCCACTATAAACATCCACTGCAGGACAAGAACTTTACATGTGATTCTGGAGGGAGTAACAGTACGAGATCAACAGCCAGGAGAACAAGAGAAAGAGAGAGAGACAGGGAGAGAAAGCATGAGAGTGAAAGAGATATAGGGGAGAGTGAGTGAAAGAGAGGGAGAGATAGAGAGAGCATGAGACAGCAAAAGAGATGAAGAGAGAGAGAGAGACAGCAAGAGAAATAGACAGTGAGAAAGAGAGAGAGATGGAGAGAAGGAGAGCGAGAGAGATAAAGAGAAAGAGAGAGCGTGAGACAGCAAAAGAGATGGAGAGGGAGAGAGACAACAAGAGAAATAGACAGTGAGAAAGAGAGCGAGAGAGACAGTGAGTGAGAGAGAGACAGAGAGAGAGATAGACAGTGATAGAGAGAGAGAGAGACAGTGATAGAGAGAGATAGACAGTGAGTGAGAGAGACAGTGAGATAGACAGTAAGAGAGAGACAGTGAGTGAGAGAGAGAGAGAGATAGACAGTAAGAGAGAGAGAGAGATAGACAGTGAG
>JAZGTK010012769.1:0-14732 GCA_036877625.1 Ambastaia sidthimunki | reverse complement strand
TATTTACAATTTTTTCTTTTTTAATTTAAGCTGGCTGAAATATATTTATTTTTCTGTATCTTTTATGTCAGTGTATTCGATTTTGTTCTTTGTTCTTGTTCGTTAAAGCAAAAAAAAAAAAGCATTTAGGAAATGTTGAACTGGAGAGCAATTATGATATTTTAGGTATAAAAGTATAAAAGATGTTTTTGCTCTCTGAGGTCTGTTGTAAAGTCGTGCTGATATTTATATATATTTATATGTTCAATATTTTAATGAATGTATTTGTTTAATAACGGAGTTCAGGTCAGATCTTTATCTTCTTTATTTCACTCTCGCGCCAGAATGACGCAGCTGCAGCGTCACCGCATTTATAAAATAACCGTTAACGGTTCACCGGTCAGTCACCGTCAAACCCGTTTAACACCGTCAGAAATAACTAAATACCGAATAAAAACACGAATAATGAATAAAAAATACAGTCATGTTAAAACTGACCATCAAGGTAAGAGAGATTCTACACAGCTCTGTTTACAAGAATCAGTTTCTGCGAGAAACCGTGTTTTTCTTTATTTATTTACTATCGAAAATAAAAACAACGAGTCATTTTTAACCTGTAATTTAATTCAGCCTGTTTTCTTATCATCTTATCAAAACTGGATTATTGAAATTAATTTACTGGCTATTAAAGGGCAAGCAAACTAAACCTTAAACATGACATTATTTCATAAGCCCTACAGACAACAATAATAATAATTTGGAGTGTTTTAGATATTTTATATAAGTGTGACTGAATGAGAGACATGTTGACAGAAAAGTCATTTATTTGTTAGGTTGTGTGTCTGTGTGTGTAATTCAGACTACCAGACAGTTTCAGTGAAGATTGTGTGTGTGTGTATTGTCGAGTTTTTCTTCACAGTGTCTGTGTTTTTCTCTTGCTATACAACACTGAGGAAACAGCCGAGCGTGGAAACCTTTCTCAAACTTTCTTCCTCTTGCCTTTTTCTTGCGTAAAACAAAGGTCACTGTTTAGAGAGGAGAGTGTCATAGAGAGATAAGATAGGCTGTTGTATGAGAGTTTGAATGAGACGCAGCCATGCAGCCATGAACAAAGGCAGGCCGTGAGTGAACAGTGCGTTTATATGCTGTTTATGGCTCGCATACTCACAACAACATGCAGTTCATACTGTGATAAAACCGGCTTCATCCAAAACTGTCATTTCAGATTTTCTGTGATTTACTCGACCAGTGACTCACGCAGCTTGTTACTGAGGCCTTTCCTTCCTCACCATCTTGGATCATTTAATGCAAACACTTTCTAAGTCTTTGTTTAGAGACATGGACATTTTTTCATAGAAATACGTTCACCAGACATGAAGTCCGTGCAGTCTGACAAACCAAATCAGATAATGCAACAACATCCAGAATTATTCCGGTTTTGCCTACAAAATACAGGCAAAACAAAATACCAGACAGATAGATTCAGATCACAGTCACTAACATGAAATATGTGGATTTAAACAACTTTCATTTAATTCAGACGGGAATTATGCAAAAGTGCACATTAATGAAGCGTTCACAAACAAAATGACAAACAAACCTGACGCCCGGTTGTGTTATTGTTTTGTTGAGAAACGCTGGGTTTACATAGCAGGTGCTAACTGGCAACAGCAAAATCTGAATGTCTGAAATGTACTGTGGAAATGGGGCTACTTTGGCCGGGTCTTGGGTAGGCTTGCTTCTCGCCCTAAGGTGCCACATTGCCCTGAGAGGGTGACATATGTTGCGTAAACTCATCACAGGGATTAAACAAGATTATATCCCTTGATGTGAATCTGCTCAAGTTAGTGATTTCCCTGGCTCTGTCCACAGATCATAACGGATCATTGAAAGAGGGCTTTTGACAGACCTCTGAATTCCTTTAAAATGTCTTTAGACATGAACTCTGGCTATTCTGCTGAATAACAGTGATTAGAAAGTCTGGTGCGTGATATAATCATTGAATATTTGTGTGTGTGATGCAGGGCTCAACAATAAGTATGGCCTGACAGGACTATTAGGGGCAGCGCAAGAGCATTTTGGGCCTGTTGATGGGCCTTGTCACTATCTTGTGTTTGGTGATCATGTAAACTGCATTAACATTTTGTTTTGATGCATTATTCATTATTGTTGCACTCTGCTGATTTAAATATGTCAAGGTGAAGTTTTCTGGCTGGTAAACATACGAGTTTGTCTTGGACACAAATAACAGCATGACATTGTTTTCCTTTTAAACGTTAACTAATTTATGGCTGTAAATGAGTTGCATTCATAGCTTTATAATTTTAAATTATAAATTAAAAACATAATAGGTGTTTTTGTGACTTGATTTCTCACAAAGGAAACTTTGTTTAATGAAAAACCTATAAACATTTCTTTCTGACGCACACAAAAATGTGTTGGTAAAATTTTTTTGAGATGAGGCCAGTGATTGGCAGGGCAAGTATAAATCTAAAAAGAAGTCTAAAATTTATTAGAAGCGGTTCTCTAAAAAATCAGTAAACATCAAGAATTTACTAACCTCTTTCTACTGTCAAAGCAGACTTATTTTGATCAATTACAGTTTTTTAAGGTTGATGCTGGAGAAGCTTAAAAAGAGAATGTTTTTCTCTGAAATGTGCTTTCCTCTTTGTTTGTGTGCTGAATCTAAAGGCAGCTGCTGGTCTGTAGCGTCTGCTGGGAGTTCTGGCCCGCGGGTTGACACAGCGCTTGGGGGTGGGGAGAACAGGCCATGCGGGGACACCCGTGTGTGCTTGCTTGGTGGAGATGATGGCAAGTGTATTGGTGAAATAAATAAAAGTGTGTGTGCTCATCAGAGTTTGGTTCTTCAGGAGAAGAGAGGTAAAATGGTGGTAGATGTGGGTAGGAATGGAAAACAGGAAGATTGGTGCATGTAAAATTAATGCGGTCTGGACTTTGCAGTTGCACAAGATAGGAACTTGTTAATTTGGCAAAGTAAGGAGCCAACCCATTGACCGAACTCTACACTGCCTCCCCCTCAATGCATCATAACCCCCCCACTGTCGCTCCGTCTATTTCACTTTCCCTATTTGCCTACCTCCCTCCCATTCAGCCCTTTGAGCGTGCGTATTGGCTGAGCGATCGGGCGCCCGGTGCCAAATAGGTGGGCTCAGCTTTGCGCTGGCACACTCTGAGGCAATGGATAGGAAAAGAGCTTGGAGAGGAAGAGAGAGATAGAGTTGGAGAGAAAAGGGGAAAAAAAGAGGCTTCTATCGGGTTTGCCAGCGGTCGTATGCGCTCTTCCAACATTGATTCGGTCTTCTTTTTTTTGCTCTTGATTCGCTCCTCTCTATACCCCCCCACCCTCACTGTCTCTCTCTCTCTCTTTCTCTCTGTCTGTCTCTCATTCTCTGTCTATCTCTCGCTCTCTGTGAGTCGAATGCAGAGCACGCATATCTGAACAAACACCACTTACTGCTTTGCCAAACATTTTTTTCTCTTTGTTGCGGTATTTGTGTGTTTATTTGTGTACCTTTTTTCTCAAACAGTGAGTACAATACTTTCTGATTACGGGCTGTTTCGTTTTTCACTTTCCTGTTTTTACATGTAAATTTCTCTTTTTTTATGTTATTGTTGTGTGTGTATTTGCACTGGCAAAATCCCCAGTTTTTTTGCAAACTTTATTTTTTTCTCATTGCTTTGTTCATTAAATATTTTTGTTTCTTGCTTTTCTTTCTCTTGTCTCTTCTTATTCACCTGGACATTTTCATAACTTTACCTTTTTAAAATCTGTCCTTTTTATTTCTTCACCACTTGTAATTTTTTTTAATTCTTTGGCTTTGTACAGCAGCAGTCAGGGCATTTAGTGTCGAGCTAAGAGCGAGAGGACGTTTCACTTTTTGTTTTGAACTCTGCTCCGACCAGCACGGTTGATGATGAAAGTACAAAATGGTAACTATTGACATTTATTTGGCTGTTGTGCTTTTTGCTGCATGTCTTGTGTATTTGTGTGTGGTGTGCTGCTTCTGTGTCCGTGTGGTGTTCGAATGTAGTTTGGATCAGGACGCGTGGTAGCCGGGGTCGGTTGTGTGGTTTGGCACAAGCGACAGACAGCAGCTGTTACGGACTCTTTACGTCTGTCCCTTAAAACATCATTGTCTGTTTTGAACTTGGTTTAATAGAGAACCTCTTAAACAAAAGATCAGTTTAGGGAACGAGAATTGTAGAGCTAAAAGACTGAGAGTTTAGCACTTTTTTTGGTGGTTCAATGTCTGGTATGGAATTGTTTTTTTTAAATGATGTGTCTATACAATATTTAGTGAAAAACTGTAATTGAACTTTTAAATGATCATTTCAATATTCAGGGAATATTTATGTATGCGACGCTTATAGCGAGCGTATGTGTGCGTGCGCATTTGTGACCCCCGCACACGAGCACCTTCATTTCAGAGCATTGCCGAGGCAAGCGTGTTCCCAGAAAACTCATGCTCCGAGATTCTAACGTCTTCTCCCCTTCCCTCCTGTCCTCTCCTCTGCTCCCTCTCTCCTCCACCTCCTCCTGTCTCTCTCCGTCTCTCCAGGATGAATTCCATCCCTTCATCGAGGCTCTGCTTCCGCACGTGCGGGCATTCTCCTACACCTGGTTCAACCTGCAGGCCCGCAAGCGCAAGTACTTCAAAAAGCACGAGAAGCGCATGTCCAAGGACGAGGAGCGCGCCGTCAAAGACGAACTCCTGGGCGAGAAGCCCGAGATCAAGCAGAAGTGGGCGTCCAGGCTGCTGGCCAAACTGCGCAAAGACATCCGGCCGGAGTTCCGCGAGGACTTCGTGCTCACCATCACGGGGAAGAAGCCGCCTTGCTGCGTGCTGTCCAACCCCGACCAGAAGGGCAAGATCCGCCGCATCGACTGTCTGCGGCAGGCGGACAAGGTCTGGCGTCTGGACCTGGTGATGGTGATCCTGTTCAAGGGAAGCCCGCTGGAGAGCACGGACGGAGAGAGACTGGTCAAATCCCCACAGTGCTCCAACCACAGCCTGTGCGTGCAGCCGCACCACATCGGAGTGTCCGTCAAAGAGCTGGACCTGTACCTGGCCTACTTTGTCCACATGCCAGGTTAGTGGGAAACCCTCTCTTTCTTTCTTTCTTTCTTTCTTGCACACACAGACACACAGTCACTGATACTGGTGTGTTTATTTAAGAGGGTCAGAATTCAGGGTAAGGTAACACCCCCATAATCACGATCGCATCCTGCATAAATATAAACATGGGCTTTGAGCATCTGTGTTCTGTGGTCAAAGCCACCGGTATTTAATTGTTAACAGCACCGGAGGTTAATTGGTAAAATCTATTAATTTCAAGCATTGGTACCTAGCATACAAAAGGAAATCTTTTTAGCTCTTAGCTTATCACTATAAAACTTTCAAAAATAGAAATAAAAATACTTGTGGGAAGTTGACATGTCTTGTGGAGTTTTATGCTTTAATTCATCTATTAAATCTATCATAATTAACAGGCATTTTGCTAATTTCATTATATGTTAAAAATGGTGATTAACTTGATTAACAAAAATAATATATACAATTTATGTTTTAAAAAAAAATGCTTAATGATTATTAAAAGAAGATCCACAGACACAATGTGTCAAACACGTATGAATGTCCTGATACATATCATTATACATTTTATATCATTTTCTTCATACATGACTGTTTAAAATGTGCATGTTTCTTCAGTGTCTTTAGTTGCATGTCAGTAAGTGTTGTGTGTATGAGACTCATACAATGAATGGTGTGTTTAAGTAAGTGTATAAGAGTGTGTATGAGAGTCAATTCAGGAAAGTCCTGTCCTGTTTTCTGATTGGCAGTGTACTTTACAGCTGTATTAATTCAATGTGTGTGTGTGTGTACACACTAGGGGATAAGTTACTATCACAGTCTCATACTCTCTGCCAAACACTGTTTCTGACATGGTCTGACTCTGATGCACACACACCTCTGGCTAGTCAAACACTCAACAGCTCCACATCACTCCTTCTTAATCTCCTTCCCTTCTTTCTTTCTTTCTTTCTTTTTTTTTCTTTCTTTCTTTTTTTTTTCTTTCTTTCTTTCTTTCTTTCTATTATACAACATCTCTTATGTTTTTTTTACCGAATATTAGCACCTAAATTAAAGCAGCAACTTTGAGGAATTGAGGAATTTCAAACCACTGCTGCAGAGCTACATGCTCAATTTTGCCTGCTTAGATCCAGCTGGTACATAGTCTTTAAACTCTTTTGGTCAGTGTGCACATTGGTGCGCTCCGTGCCCAGCAGGGCTGGCCGTTGCGCTGCCCGTTCAGAATGTTTGCTGTGCTGCGGTCTTATCTTATCAGGCTAATTCCAGTGTGCACTTCCGCTTTTATCAGCCTCCAAATACCCTCGGCGGAGGCTGGCACCCTGCAGGGCAGCTGCACAGAATCCTGGGGCCGTGGCATCCTGTGCCAAAGTCTGGGGGGCCTTTCTCTACCCCAGACACATAATCCCAATGCACTGCCCTGGTGAGGGGCATTCTGGGTATTTATTTTGTGTTCTAATTGTATTCTTTGTTTCGGTCTTGCATTACAAACTAACGCCAAAATTAATCTTATTTATAGCCCTACCTTTGACATAGCTGGAAAGGTCAAACTTTTATATTTAATTTAAATGTGTGCCTAAAAAAATAAATCTCTGTGCCTTTTTCTCCAGTACTGTGGTACAGCTGTTTACTTAATTTATTTGTTTGCATTGTGCTGATTTTGTCCTTGTGTTTGTTTACTCACAGTATAAAGCCATTGTTTATCATCATGAAAGGTGGCCTTCGTTTTCACGCTCTCAAATTGAGTATTCTCAACCTCTTTGTTTCTATAAGAAAGCAAGAGGGAAGAGAAAGACTGACATCTACTGAAGTCGCTACAGTAATTGCTCTAGTTGACACAATTACAGCGCCTTTAGTGCGGGAAGATGTGTGTGTTTGCGTGTGTGTGTGTGTGTGTGTGAGAGAGAGAGTCTCCCGTTGTCAACAACGCTTTTGCCGTTTTCAAAACACAACCTTCAGTTTAAAAGTGGTTCTCCTAACCCTAACTAACCTAAACCAGATTTCTATTTTTACCAGATCTCTAACTGTCGCTGTCCTGTGCTAACGGTCAGGTTTTGCCTCAAAATTATTTTTGAGTTATTTTATATTTTTATTAAGCTTAATTTTCAGTTCTTGAAAAGAGTGTGAAATGAATAACTTACACAAAAAATAAGTAGTTTTCCAGATGCGCTGGAGTTAAATGTGTGTTACTGTAAATGTATTTCCATTAGCCGTGTTGAGGAAAGGGAAATGGTCTTTGGCGAAAGAGAATATTAATTTTATATCCATAACTCTGTCTTGTTAGTATTGTTCGAGTTTTCACTACTGTTAATATATTATTATTATGAAAACATATTTTAAATGCAACCCTGCTTAAACACTCCAAACAGGAAATTTGATATTTAACAACAGTTAAACTGGTGTTAAAAATGTGCTTTCTGCTCTTAACAGCAATTTTTTAAACATTTAGGCTGTGCTAAAAAACGGCTGCTGAATTAAAGAGAAAAACCTCATAAAAGAATCTATGAATTTTAGTCTATTTTTTTTAAAGGTTTTTAGGAGGTACGCTGTAAAGTTTAGTTTATTTTACTAACATGAATGATTTATTTGTAATTATTTTGATGATGAATTGTGCTGGTTGGTTAATTAAGGAGCTTGTTTGTGTGGTGTGGGTGTGAAGAGCAGTGTTGCAGGAGTGATTTCTGGCGGGATGCTGCATTGAGTGTTTTGTTTGGAATTGAAATATTTGGAATAGCTGTTAAAGAGATTATTTCAGCCGTCATCATTCACTGCGGGCCAGCGTTCATAACGCGTCTCTCGTTCTCTCATCACTCTCTCGCCTTCCAAGTGTCTCTCTTCTCGTTCTTTGTCACCGTCGTTCTATCCTCCCCATCCTGACTTCCACTGACACTGATGGAGGGACAGAAAATTCAACTCTGGGTCAAATGTCAGATGGCAGGTCACCCGGCTACTTTATAATTGTTTATTTTTAGAAAATATCCTTACACGCTTATTTGTTTCATAGTCTGACAGTTTTCCCACATTTAGGGCCGTATGATTCATCAGGATTTGTGGACTCAGAAATTAAAATATGCAGTTTAAGTCATTTAGTGTGATCTTTAAGTGTTTTTGTTTAATTTATTTGGATGTAATTTGTTGAGGTATAATTCGTACATCTGTAGCTTTAACTGCCGTGTCAGATTCTGACTTTCTCAGCTCTCCACTGACCGCAGACTTTTATAAGCTTTTTAAGAGCACAAAGGAAGGGTTGTAAAACTGCAACATGTGCACACAAACAACCCAATATCAGGCCTGCTGAGGGAGCACCTGCGTTAAACGCTACGTGACACAGACAGACCGATATAAAGACCGAATAATAATTGAGGAATTTGTCATGACAATAAAGAATACAAGTGGAAAAGCTCAAGTTAAAAGAGAGGCTGTGGTTTTTGTTCTCAGTTGTTGGTCTTTCTTTAGACTGCTGTATTAGTGCCAGGCATGAAATCAGTCTCACACAGTGCTGGACAGTATAGCCAATATTCACTATACCGGCTATTCACAATGATTATATTGGTGATATGAAAGAATATTGTAGTGATTTGAGCATGTTTTAATGTTCATTAAGTTTTCAAAAGGTGACATTGTTGGACTTGCGATCCTGTAACAAAAATGGCATTTGTGTTGTTGAGGTCAATTAATTTCAGCGAATTAGTGAAACTGTATAAGCTGTAAAATTGTATCAGTTTTAACAAATTGATACAAACCTCTAATTCACCAATTAATTTGTTTTATTACTTTAAAATGTTCAGTCCTTTTATGACATTTTTCATTTATTAAAATGTTTGATTGGAACAAACAGAAATAAATATTGTTGATTGTTACCATGTATCATTATTGTTAGTGTATATAAATGAAAACAATTAAATATTTTTATGCTTTGTGTTTAATTGCTAAATAAGAAGGTAAAGTTCTTCAAAAAATTTTTTATCATATTTCACTTTTATTAACCATCTTAATTATACTTTGCTCCAGCAACTTAAATAAAAAAAAAAAGATCATTTTAAACGATTTCATAGCAAATCCCTAAATATCAAGAAGTGCATTGAAAATCATCAGAAGGCTAAGAAACAGGTCATATGACTATATTGGCCAGCCCAAGTCCACAAACCCTCTACTAGAAATGTTTGTGTGTGTCTGGAGAGGCAGAGAGACAGTAACATGGCCCACTCACAACGACTCCGGTTACGGGTACGAGAACACAATGCAGAGCTCAGTAACACTGCAGGCCTACTCACAACACACACACACATAAACACAGCGAAGCCGGCGCTCACACAGAAAGCTGAGCCATAACTCAAATCTATACGAGTAGAAGTTCTGCATTAGTGCTGTGTGATTGAATTCTCATGGAGCTCATTAGGTAAAACCTCTTTAGAAAGAGGAGAAAAGGATCATCAAGATAGCCAAGGGGCGAGAGAGGGAGAAGGAGAAGCGGCGAGGGAACGAGGGCAGCCTCGTCTGCCATTTTTTGGCACCCTGTATGGTGAGCTCTATGTAGAAGGTGCCAGAAGCTCTTCGCTGCCAACCTTTCTCCCTCTGATCCTTTCTTTCTCTTCGTCTGCTTCTCTTTTCACCCATTCTCTGTCTTTCTCGGGGGCTCAATCCCAGCGTCGCCTCCCGTCGTTTTGATATGATGACCGTTCAGCACGACTGTTGTCACATGATTTTTGTGTAACATTTTCCTGAACTTGTTTTACTCATTAGGACATTGAGAGCAGTTTGTCTGCCATTGCTTTTATTGTCATTGTATTAAGTGCATTTTCTTTGTCTCATTAATAAGTGCTAGAATTGTTTGAATTAACATTTCGTTAATGATTCTGGTTCCTTAATGACTCTAATAGACATTTTTACTATTTAGTAGTTTTGTGACACTTCCTCACTGATTGATTTGTTCCAAACTAGCTTGTAAGTCTTTCTGAATGATAATGATGAATTAATGACTCATAAGAGTCATGGTCAGTCTAGTCAAGTTGTATGTTTGATGATTTCTTTTGCCAGCGTGTAGTACAGCAACGCAGGAGCAAACAGAGTATTTAATAAGCATTTTGTCCACATCAACGAAAGAAGGCAGATCTTCAAGAAAGCAATGGAATTGTTCGTCATAAAAATACCTAGTTTATTTAAGTTGTTCACATTAACTTAACAGAATAACACAGATCTTTCCAAATAATTCGAGCCATTTCCTAAAACCTTAGTTTCTGCTCCTCTGATACAAAGTAATAGAACAAAACTCCCAGCTTGTTTTCTGGCATTGTAAGGCAGAGCTGTCGTAAATTAATTTTTCTCTGTATTGTTCACAGCATGTGAAAAGAAGGTGTGATGCTTTTTACTGTGTCTGTAAACGTTTGACAAGCACAGCGGCTACAGGCGAATCCATTCTGGCATGCACTTGTGTGTAAGGGAATAGGCCTGGAAAGCAGTTCGGACACAGATCTAGGGCACCCGTCTCTGTGAGCAGGAAAGAAGGGGCTGAACGAGGGATGAAACCGGAGGAAAACAGCACAGGAAAAGGGGGATGGGATAGAAAGAAAAGCTGTATGTGTGTGTTTTATAGTAAGCGTGTGATGAATAGGCCTGCAAATGAGGGCATGTAAAGCTCAGATGTTTAACCTCGTTTAACGTTGTTTAAAAAAACATCTTCTGCTGTTTATCCTGTCTGTAGCATCAGAACCTCCCATACTAGTAAATGTAGCTGTGTAGCCTAGGCTTGTTGGTTATTTTATATTAGCAAAATATGAAATGCTCTCTCCCTTTGTAATTCACTTTGAATAAAAGCGTCTGCTAAATGAATAAATGTAAATGTATAATGTAAAGCTTCATGGATCTCAGCTCCAGAAAGCCCCATTCATCAGACGGCGCATCTTCCTGCTCTTAAAACAATGAGAAGCGGCCCCCTGTACCCCCTCATTCGGAGCAGAGGAGAGTCTGTCATTTGTGTACACAGATAACAGGATAAACGAGAGAAAGAGAGAGTGAGAAATGGTGTGTGTGTGTTTGTGCTGAAACAGAGGCCCCTGTATGTTACCGGATGAAGTGACGGTGGGATCGTGCATGATTAGTATGTTAATAGGCAGTATAAAGTGTGTTTTTGTGCATGTGTTTGCATTAGATCTCTTTGGGCCTTATACATATGCATCAACATACAGAAGGTTTTTGTTTGTGCACATTAGTGTGTTGAATGTGTTTTTTAAGTGCTGTGTGTGTGTGTGTGTGCGCCTTATTATGTTTTCACGTGGAATTAGCGTGTATTTGCATGAATACATGTTCAGGCATACATTTGAGAGTGCTTATGGGTCTGCTGAAATCTGTGTGAATGTGTGCAAGTGTCTTTAGGTCTTTGGCACCTGTTGGTCTCTGTGGTCTTCAGACTTCTGGTTGTAATGGTAAATGAAGGAGTGTGAGTGTACTGGTAATGCTGAGCCCAGACAAAGATGCTAGCTGTGTGTGTGTGATAGTTTAAATGTTTAATTTGTAAATGGAAAAATGATCTTTCCCAACAGGTTTCCCTTAACCCTGTCATTGCATTATAATAGTGCCACATATTCAAAGCGTTCACGGTTTTTGCGGGATTCAATTTAGAAATCATAATTTAGCTCAGCTCTACATATTAAGATGGGATAGAAGAAAGTGTTTTAACTTTATTTAAGTATTAAACACTAACATTAATCACTTTTAAAATACAGAGTCCATTCAAATTTTACAGATTATTTCAGCCGTAGTTGTGCTATTTATTAATTGATTGATTTATTTGATTGAATTGAATAAATTATTATATTGATTGATCTTAAATTTCTTAAATAACAAAAATATTATAAATTAATGAAGTTTGAAAATCTATTGACTAACATGAATGTATTTTAACAGTTAAGCAGATTAATTTAGAGAAAAAAATTAAGTTTACCTAAAACTTGACTATTATTTTTACTTGTATGCTCTGGGAAATCTGTGATTTCCTCTGGAAATGCAAATTTAGCTATAATGTTGTTAATTTATCTAGAACATTCTGCTTTCTGCATCTATAATAGAGACTATTCTAGCACATTTCTGTGGGAATATGACACCAGTCCCACACAAACACATGCTCTGCCTCCTAAGCCTATTACCAGTGGTGTTATTGGCTCAGAGTTAGGCTGGTGCCATGGCAACCAAATATCCCAACATACATTACCTGGGCACCGTTCAAGATTATATCATGACATCGCAATTCATATGGAAACCAGGTCCAGGTGTGACACATTAAGGTCATGTTTCTCTGACGGGTATCTGGGTAATATGTTAAATAGCACATCAGAAGCAACGGGAGAAATATCTACATTTAAAAATATAGAGAGGAGGAATTGCATATATTTATGTAGCATGGCTAGTTGCCAGAGCTGCCTCCTACATGTGAAAGAGAGAGAGCTTGTCCATTATAAGCAACTGTACGTTGCTCTATTTTGATCCACACCATTCGTCCCATATGAATATTCAGCCACATGCATATGATTTGCAGTCTTTCTGTCACATTCAGCCCTCCCCAGCTATGAATCAAATATCCATCTGTAGGCTACGTTCTGTCTCAGGGCCAAACTAACACCACCTTACATGCAGTCACACAAGCCTTCTGGATTTCATCAGAGCTCAGAAAATCATTTATTTTTTATTTTACTTTTGCAATCATTTGCCTTTTGCAACCAATCTGAGATGCTCACACACATTGTGCAAACAGAGATAGTGATTTTGCATGGCACAGTTCAAGGATTTGGTTGGTTTTTATGCAACTGCAAACAAATTTGAATATCTGCTCGATCTGCTGCAAGTCAAATATTCCCATTTACCTCTCAAATGATTTGATAAATTATACAAACCTTCTGTGTGTGTGTGTGTGAGAGAGAGACAGAATACAGTGGTATTTACAAAGTGACAGTTAACACACACCCTAGTCATTGCTATCAAATCTTAGATCTTAGATTTTATGGTAAATAGCAAATATCATAGTTTAGTATTAGCTTAGTTTATTAACAAGCATAAAAGATGTCCTCCTGTTATAGTCCAAAATGCATGCAGGGGATACGGTCAGGAAACTTTAGCGTATCAGCATTTGGCTTTAAATGATGCTGAGCAATGTTTGAGTCTTATTTTATCTGTAACACATACACGTAGCGCACAAACACACAGAACGTAACATCTGGCAGGGAGCATGTGTTAGGTTTATTTGCAGAATACACACAAACATTCTGGCTGGCTTATTGCATTGGCATAGTGAAGTTCTCCACACAGGCCTCCCGTCTGCCTGCATGTTTAGAAAGAATGAAAATCAAATATTACACATTATACAAAAGTTAGTTCCACTCTTTAAATCTGATTGGACGAGAGATGATATAGAAGCAAAACAGCACTGGGGCGCTTAAAAGTTTTGAGCTGTTGAAATGATCCTACAACTTTTCCTGACTTCTTTATATACTTTATTGTCTGTTGAACTGTTGTATAAAAGCAGTATCACACAAGTAAATATTATCACATATTCACTGCTATACAATCATTGGCTTCATTATGACACATATGCACTTTATACTAAAAATACTGAAAATGCTACTTGTTGCCTTTTAGAGGCAGGGTTTAAGTTAGGTTTAGTATGTATTCATTATAATTAGCACGGTGCAGTATGTTCTTAATTAAATAGCTAAGCAAACATGAGTTCCCGGTATGGATCCCTTGAGTAAAGGCAAGTGAAAATGTTTAAACACACACACTACATGCATATACAAAAGAATGATAAATCATGTGCTCACATGCTGTGCGTGTCTGTGTGTGTTTGTTTGCGTCTAAGTACAGATTCAGATTAACTGTCTTTTTATCTTCAGCACCCTTAATCTCTTTCTGTCATTTCCCACTTTAGTTTTTTCCCTCTTTGACACACACACACACACACACAGACTTTTGACGTATGCTATTGCACAGGTGCGTCTGCTGGTTTTGATGTGTACACAGAGCTTATTTCTGCGCCTGAAGGTGTTCTGTGTGTGAGCAGGCTGTAGGCTGTGTATGTGCGTGTGTGTGAGTAGGTCATTTAAGGTTGACATAGTTTACGAGGTGGGTGTGACTTTATTTAGCAAGCTAATAGTGAACTGGTTTAAAGTTATTTACTTCATGCAAAACAAATACAGTATGCAAAATCTAGTTAATAATGTATTAGTGTTCATTTCATGAATCTTACATTAATACCTCCAATTCCACAATCCCAATGCAGTATCTCCAAGTTTTTGTAAAGTAAAAAAGGTCAGATTTTGTTTGTGCATTTACACTGTTAACTGATTTGCTTAATTTCTGTTGCTTAAACAATTCAGGCAGCACATGCAACAGCCCTTTTACATTTCCTAAGCAAATTCCCCCAGAAAGTTCTAGAATATTATTAAGTTTTTTTTCTTTAGATTTTAAATGGAATGTTACTGTGAGAGTTCTGGAACATTACTCTGAACAGAACATTACTCAGAGAGTTCTGAAACATTAAACAGAACATTACTCAGAGAGTTCTGAAACATTAAACAGAACATTACTCAGAGAGTTCTGAAACATTAAACAGAACATTACTCAGAGAGTTCTGGAACATTAAACAGAACATTA
>JAZGTK010012768.1:0-14732 GCA_036877625.1 Ambastaia sidthimunki | reverse complement strand
AACCTGTTCGAACTGTGACCTATTTTCGAATATAAGTGATGTTAAATTTGCCTTTCTGATTTCACGATCATAAACATCAGGCTGTAGAGATAATCTTGATATACTTTGTGTCAATTGTACATTATGTAGTGTATAACAGCCTTTACTGAAACAGTCTACCGTTATCACACATATTTAAATGCAAAAGAAATGCTTATAAACACCGGTAATTATTTATTTTGTGCTTAACATCACATTAATAAATCTAAATCTGAGAAAAAAATACTGACATACCTGACAATTTTGTATATTAATAATTAAAAAAATGTGGCGCTCGCAAATTCAAGGTATAGGCTACATGTAGTCAGCGATGTTGTATTCTTCATATATTTTAAATTAAAATGGTTATTATTAATAATTTATAAAAATATGTTTATTATGTTTTTGTTTATATATCAGGTATATAGTTTAAATAATTTAAAATTATCTCTGGTCGTGAAGACAAAGCCGATTTGATTTTACTACGTCTTTGACGGTTCTTCGAGTTTTATTATCAGACACACACACATTGCGAAGAACAGCTTATCTGTCAAATCACTACAAGACAGCAGACTGACGCCAGGATCATGTATTCACACACTCCTACGAAAGTGATCTGTATAGAATTGAATTATGTTTTCATCTATTTCTTTTACATTTTAATTGCACTTATATTTTTTGTCTTACAGAGACAATAGAGATTTCCTCCATAAAGACATATGTTAAAAAAAGATTAATTATACTTCTGCGTTATTAGGAAATTTATTAGGAAAAAATTATAAACTATTAAGAAAAATAGGAAAACAATACATTAGTACAATATTTTGCATTTTTCATTGCGTTTAAAAGCTATTAAAATGCTTCAGAAGGCTGTTTTCAGTGCATTAAATGATCGAAAATGTTTGAATTAAATATAATTATTTACAAGTATGCGATTTTTATGTCATAGATCCTAAATTATATATACAAGTAATGTTAACTGAACGGTGCTGTTTTTACATCATAAACACATGACCAAAACATCTGAAATTTTTTTATGTTGGTTATCAAATACACTGGGAGCCGGAGACTTTAGAATGATTAATCTAATTGACATCTTCCAGCACCTGATCAGGTCACAATGCAATGTATATTCTGTTTGAATGAATTATCACCTGTTCAAAGTAAAGCACTCAGTAATGCACATGGCCCGCTGAGTGTTTGTGTAGTCCCTTACAATCCTAAATAATGACCCATCGTCTTAGATGAACTAATTAGCCTCGGCCCACATTTGCCTAGACATAGTCAATGTTCAACAAATAAAAGAACAAGTGATTTCATCACTCTCTTTCCATGAAACATGACATCAGAGCATAGACAGTTTACTCAAAAAAAAACCCCGAGGAGCTCAATGTCGCCCAGAAAATACATAATGTTTAAGAAAAACTTAGGATGCTCCAGTATTCCCCACAAACTTGAATTGGCCTTATAAATAAACTAAATAAAATAAATAATAGTTAGGACAACTGCTAAGTTGCATAGGCTATTTTATTCTGGTCAGTTATACATAAAGATTTTCTTGGTTTACATTATTATTTGACCAGGCAAAAAATGTTTTTGTAGGACAAACGTCCTACAAAATACTCCGAAGCAATTTAAAAGCTTCGTTCCATTTTTGAAAATGTAGTTGGATATACAGGCCTTGCATTTTCCACTGGGCATCAAGGACATCAAAACCAAGTAGCCTAAGGTGGAAAGTGAAGAGCAGCACCCCTATCGAGCCGATGTGTTTGCTCAAGCTGTCCAATCAGAGGCTCGAAGCAACAGGAGGCGCCTCCTCTCTTAAACATCGTCACGAGTGGACGGAGAACTTCCATTCCTAATGTTCTCCAAGACCTGCCGCCACATAACCGCTGGATCCTGCGAACACAACTTATGGCAAACCACCAATAGGTAAGTGGTGACTTTTCCCACCAAATATTCCGTCCTGTTTATATAGTTCTCATCAATTTCTTGGTAAAAATCTAGTTGTGGGTGCTGATTTTGGTACCAGCTGAGAAGAACCTAAATGATTTCGGGTATTGTTTTGTTACACAGCCTCACTCTTATCTGTCGTGGGTCTTATCAAGCGGTTATCACTTTTCAGCAAAGACATAATACGTTTTGTTTCCTATCTGTTACGCTGTGTGGGATTTTTTTGGAATTATGAGGATGCATTAGGAGGGGGGCGAGCTCGTGACACGGATGGATTCAGATCAATGTGTGGTAAAGTCAATGTGTGGTTTGTGTACGTGCGCATGTGATTGCTTGGAATAAAGTTGTGTTCGTTTGTTCACGTCATATTACTAAACTTTCCATTTAAGATCATTTACACAGCGGCATAATAACAACGAAATGATTTGGGTACGTTTGTAGCTGAATATTACGCGATTTCTAAAGTGAAACTGTTGCTCCATGTTTAAAGTGAACATTAAAAATTTGATTGCCTTTCTATATTTGTGCAAATGTTATAACAAGATTTAGCCTTTGTGGTGATGTTTTAGAAAACTTTTCCCGTTGATTTACCAAGTTATCTGACACCTGCGTTAACAATTGTTGCCTGGGTGCTTTGAGCGCTTCTTCAGTCTGAAGCATATTTTGACATTTTAGTGAGACCCAATTAGATCGAACAACACTTTCTCTTATCTGAAACCCATTTATTCAATTTTATGTTTTATTTCAGGCTATTTTTTATTTATGTTCTCGTTTTCAGTGCACCCCGCCTCTCCATTTTCCACACACTGTGAGATATACAAGGGATCCTGGATGGACCTGGGTGATAATAGCTGGTCCATGGTCAAGCGTGAAGTGTCCAGCAGCAGCCCAGGGTCTCCGGCTGAACAGAGCTACCTGAATACTGACCGGAGGGACCGACTGAGATCACCACCGCCGACGCACCTGGAAACGTTGGGAACCCGTCGCGAGGGCAGGCCCCTACACTCCTACGTTCACTTTGGGCATCCCAACAACGCCCTGCCCAATTCAGACGACGTTACACTCTTTACGGACTTAGACCAAAGCAACAAATTCATCATCTCAGGTGGACACACCAGGGAGGCACATAAAGGAGGCCTTATTGTGGACCCTTCCGACATGTATCAAACCCTGGCCATCGCCGCGGCCCAGAGCCAGGCCGGTTATAATGACTCGCCATCGGCCAGTTATATGCACTCCAACCCCAATTCCCCGGTGTATGTTCCAACCTCTCGAGTTGGGACAATGATACCGAGTTTATCTTACCTACAACCCAGCGTGTCGTCGCAGCCGAGCCATGCAGTCAGCAGTCATTCGGTCTGGTCACAGTCCGCCCCAGAGAGCCCGTCTTACAACACTGGAAGCCCACATACCTCCAACCGTTTCCACTACTCTCCTAGTCCGCCGATGAATAACGGCACATCGAGGGACACCAGCTATACGAATCCATTGACTGTAAACGGTCGAGAGCAGTATCTTTCACGACCAATAAGTGGATCTTATAGCAGTCCGTATTCTTCTTATGTTCCACCGCAAATACCACAGATACCGGCTGCGTGGACAGCAGGGCCCTTTGAGAACTCCATGCTTCATTCCTTGCAATCCAGAGGCACACCAATATCTATTAGAGGACCAAACGGAGGTAGGTTATATTATTATAATTTCTATGTCTTTTCTGACTATAAAATTGAAAATCCACGTTTCCCAGGCCACTTGTCTCTGATGGAAATTTTGTTTTTTAAAAAGGATTTGTTTTTTTGTCTATGAAAATATATCAGACTACAATTTCATTACAATTTCCATACAGTACCAACTAATACTGTTGTTCAAATTATTGTTTGTGGGTTAAATTACAACGTATTTTTTCTTCCTGTTTAAAGAACTATATTGACAAAATTGTGGGTTGATTTGTAAAGCGTTTAGTAACAAAATTTTCATACAAAATTCTTAGTATTTGCAAACTGAAATAAGGATTTATTAGGATTAATATTATATAATATTATGTATTTTTTGTTTAGTTTACTGTGCTAGAAATTTTTTTTTTTTTTTACAAAAAAATCTAATGTTAAACTTCTTGCAGTCTATTTAGCAGTCAGTCTAGTGTATTTCTGATGAAGACAAGAACTTTGTATTACAGTATGCATGTTACACGTATCGCATATGCCTATTACACATGTTAATATAATTAATGTCAGTATTAAAAAAAATGAATATAAAAACATCACTTACATGTAGCGCATTTGAATCAACCTTTAGGTAAATACACTAAAGGTTGGCATTTCGCAGTTAAAATAAAAAAACAAAAAAACATTAGCGTTAAAAATGAGAAAAGAACTGGAGGGTAAGCATTTCAAATTGGCAGACACATCACATCTGTCATTAATGCTATTAGTCTGTTAAAGTTAATCTCAGATCGGCGCAATTTTAAACACAAAGGTTGATTTGTGACTGTTGATGGTGAGTGTTAATGTTGTTGTCTGAAGGCGAACTTTCTGTCTCTGTTTCGCAGATTTGCTGGATGACATGGTAGAGAGCCGCGAGTGCGTCAACTGCGGCTCTATATCCACCCCGCTGTGGAGACGCGACGGCACGGGTCACTTTCTCTGTAACGCCTGCGGTCTGTACAGCAAAATGAATGGACTCAGCCGACCATTAATTAAACCTCAGAAGCGTATGGTGAGCATCGACTCGACCAGCTACTTAACCACTCAATTCCATGTCTATTTATTTTAAACAATCGCCAGAGGTTATCTGGAAACTCATCACGGGTCTACATACATAATAAACGCAAATTTATTGGCAATGCAAGTTTGTAGACATTAATGAACATTCATTATTATATGTATATCATTTTAATTTGAATAAAAATTAGTTGCATAAGCACTTATTTACGCAAATAAATAAATAAAATGTTAGGCAAATATTCTAAAATAATTTAATCTGTCAAGATTGACTTTCCTTCTCTGGAGACAAAAGTGTGAGATGTTCTTGGTATTGTATTATTATTAATTCAAAACATTGTTAATTTCTTTTAAATCAAGTCGTCTTCAAGACGGATAGGTCTCTGTTGTGCAAACTGCCAAACGAGCACTACAACACTGTGGCGCAGAAACGCAGAGGGAGAACCCGTGTGCAACGCGTGTGGACTTTACACAAAGTTACACGGGGTATGTCACACCACAAATTCATGCAAAAATATGATTTACATCTCTCATAACACTGACAAGCTAAACACAATTCCAAATGTCAAATTAAAAGGGAAAGAGAACAAAAATTAACAAATGGTTTCATATTTTGTATAATCAGTATAGTAATTCAAAATATTATTGGTCAGGTCCCTCGACCCCTTGCCATGAAGAAAGAAGGTATTCAGACCAGGAAAAGAAAGCCAAAAACCCTGAACAAGACAAAGGGATCATCAGGTATGTATGATACACAGACATATTACAAAGCAGTATTTATTTCAGTACATTTCCATCTAACTCATTAAAATGTTTCACAGGAAGTAATTCTGTCCCTATGACTCCAACTTCCTCATCGTCCTCTAATTCAGATGAGTGCACAAAGAATAGTCCTTCATCAACGCAGGTGCCTGTAACATCAGTAAGTTAATGCAATCTTTTTCTTTCCAAGTGACACATTTGCTTTAGTGACATTAGTAGCAAGAAATAATCACTGTGTAGAAAAATTGTAAGTTCAACATTAAAATTTAGTCAACAATGGGACACACCTTTCATCTAAAAATGCTGATTTACATTAAGCATCACTATTGAGTGCTGGTGGAAAAATATACCTGCATTATTCATGACCTTACACCATTTTTACATTTTAATGAGACGTGTAAGCCTTGTTCAAATTGGTAATTTGTCGCAACATAAAGACATGCTGTTAATACTGTCTGATTTGATCCAGGTTAACTCTTCAACACTGGTGGGCCAAGTTGACAGTCCAGGCACGACAAGCTCCATGGTAAAGTACCCTGGCCAGGAGAGTCTCTACACCAATGTAGGTTTGACGTCCACAGCTGACATGGCAACTTCCGTGAGAGGGGACACTTGGTGCCCTATGGCCTTGGCCTGAACCATGGCATAATGGGATGGGAGCCAAATACCGTCCTTCAGCTCTCCTGAGCGTTCCTTTGGCGTTGAGCTTAAAATTGCCTGTTCCAGAAGGGCGTAAGGTCGTCATCCACTTTTGGTGCATTAACGATCTTGATCATCGTTCCAGAATTCGTTTCAAATACTCCAATTTTTGATTCACCCGTGGAATACTCTGACCGGACGTTCATAATGGAGTTTATAGGTGACACTCTGCACTAGAGGGCAACACAAGAGAGTCAACTTTAATATGGCTTCGGTATCTTCAGAGAATTCCAGCAGCATGAGTGTTGTTCAATGGAGTAAGTGGATCAAACATTATTTTTTGAAAGTAGGTTTGTATATATTAATGCTAACAGATACTTTGTCCATTGGGAAAGTCAAGGTTTTTGACTGGATTATGGTGATCTAAGGAGGAAAAAGGTTGATCTGTTTTGAAACTGGAATTGAAGACAAATTGAAGCTGTTCTTACCGATGAATACCAGCTTATTTATGAAGCAACAGTTGTTCAAATAATGCATATATTTGTCAATAAAGATAATGTAAAATAGAATAGAGCTGAAGCCTTTTGTTTTAAGCATGATTTCATCACAGTGTGGATGTTGCTCACCTTCTGCGTACCTTTATGAAACAGAAAAATAAAACAAAAAAGCTCTTATCAGATTGATGGTTTTGTGATGGTTAAATACAGGGTATCAAAGATCACAGGAGCTAATGTGAGGCTTGTAGTGTCTTGTTTGATTACACGTTTTCCTAGAGATCACTGTCAAATTAAAATGGTCTAATCAAGTAAATTTGTTCATAGTTAGATAGTTCTTCACAGTTTTTTTGTTTTTAAAGTGCCGACCTACAAAAAACACAATAAGAATAAAAATACAATTTAAAAGCAAATAAATACAGAACGCATAAATACAATCTCTGTCAGAACAAATACCACTCAGGATTTCCTGACTGATGCCTATTTTGTTACAATACAAAACTACAAAAAAGTTTTGCTGCAATACTTGTTGATGTAAGACTACCTAACTTGCAGATATCAATGCATGCTACATGCTGTTTTTTTTACTTTCAGTTTGATACACCCCTCTGGTAACAATGTTCATTTTGAATCTTGCTTTCACAATATATTGAATGACTTATGTGTCAATAATGTGTGTCAGAATCAGCCAGTTGTGAAAATACAAGGTTTCTTTTAAATGCCATTTATGTGACAAACATGATACACAGTAATTCATGTCCAAGCAGCTTAAGTAATGCATTAGTCTCAAGCGTTTATGATTTTTCACCTCTGAGATTTGACTTTGTAATGTGATTTAAATGAGCACCAGTCATCTTCATAAGGTTACTGTTAGGAGCACCAGATTTATTTTACTACAGTGGGAGGAATGATGATTGTTGGATAATTTGACCATAATTTGATAATTTTGATTGTATGTGTCACAGGGACATTGCGTGAACAGCACAAGCAAACGTATGCTACAGTTGTGATTCCCTGTCTTTATAACTTCTACAATTATTTATTTCTACAATGTAGCGTGTTTCTTAAAGAGTGTTTGTCTATTTTATTTGAATTAACATATTTGTATTTTATGGTTGTATTTTCTATGCATAATTGTGATCCCCAAATTACTCTCATCTGGGCTAAACAGATTTGTGATTCATTTTTCTTTTTTTTTATATTTAAAACAAATGTGGACAAAATTGACAGGTGTCCTACCCATCATGAGGTTCATACTGAGAGATTCTTTATACTCTTCACATGAATGTTTTTACTGGACATATTATAAATGTAATTAACATAAATGTAATGTACATTTTTGGTTCATTGACATCATCACTCATCCAGCAATTTTTGTTAAGTTTTCCCACGCCACTGACTCTCCCTGTCTTTCCAGTGTACAGAGTTTTGAGATGGACGTTATTGTTAAATATATTTTGGTGAAAACTATGTGAACTGAATTTAGATTTTTCAGATTAGTTCTTTAACACTGGAACAATAAATAAGAGCCATAACTAACTTGGTTGTGTTTGTTTGTCTGCCCTTATTTTCATTTTAAAGGCATGAAACATTTTAATTTAATCAAGTGTTAATCAATTTTGTTTAACCAGCAAAACCAATATTTGGTTTTGCTGGTTAAACAAAAATAACCAATATTGATTTTCTAGTCACGTTAAACCAAGTGTACTCACAGCTCATAGTTAGACATTTTTTAAAGAAAGATGATATTTTATTTTAAAATGAACAGAAATTGATAATGCATATCTTTTTTAATTTAGTTTAATCTCTATAGCAATTAAAACTAAATTAGTTAGTGTTTTGCTGCATCCACAATGTCTTTAAGAAGTGAATCAATTTGATGTATACATAAATGGCACAAATCTTGTATAACTTTTGGCAGTGACTATTTGTTGACATTGTCAGATTGTGTAGATCTGGGTACCAAACAGTTTATTTTTTTTTAAAGGGCAATCTATTAATTATATGTCAAAACAAAATAGTTTGTAGTAATAGTAATACCTTTTCAGTGCACAATCATCACAGATTAAGTTTAAACGTTAAAAAGTTTAGCTAAGCTAGAGCCCAGCCCTCATGAATTATTAGTTTATGTGAACTCTGACATATGAATGTGCTAATCTTTGCCTCAAGGTTGCACTTTGATTTACAACTGATTGATGAGTCCTCAGCTCCAATAGGCTGGAGGTCTCTGATGTGATTTCTTGTCTCCTTTGTGGTGCTGGTGAGGCAAAGATAAATGCAGTCCGTCCTGCCACTGATAAAGCATTTACACAACACCTCTTCTACAAGAGAGCATTGAAAAGCATGCAGTACACCTTTTCCCACTTGGACCTAATTACAGTAATGCTTCTCTATTATAATTATATATTATATAATTAACCAGTACAAATGTTGAAATATATTCATCCCATTTAAAGGTGCTACAGCAATTTCCATTACATTGTATCTGTTGATATCCACTTAACAATGTGGTTTGGTCTGAAATCATATCTTCTGAGTTTTCATTTCCATATTCTTGTTCTTCATGTATTTCTGTTTGCCGATTGCAACAGGGTAACACCAGCCAAGACGAGCATGTCTACAGAGCAAACAGTCGCTCCCTGTTGCCCTTTTGAACTATACATGCCCTCTTTGCCTCAGAGAGAAGTACCAGCCACAACATAAACCTCTGAAAACACACACCATCAATAACAACCTTGGCACAGGCCAACAAAATTTACTTAGACTGCGCTAACGTCACTTTACATTCCATCTGCCTTCTGCTGTCACCTACAGCTCCAGCACTGATTAAGATTTATTCTGATGCATTCTGGGTAACTGCCCAGGATATATGACATATTGCTGTGAGGTTTATAGAGGGCTGAGATCTGTGAAGGATTTGAGTAAATTCTTCTCTTTGTGATTAAAAATGGGAGTGGCAACCTTTGGCAAGCTGCTCTGTGCAATAGCATTTCTAGTAGCATGTTCCATTTTTTATATGTGCAATTACACAGCAAAGGGGATTTACATTAAATCAGAACATTAAAGCACCTTATATGCTTGAATTTGCTTGAATTGTCTGTAATGTATAAAAAAATTTAATACGTTACTTACGGTTTAAAAATATAATTAAATATAAAAATAATATAAAAAAGGGGTCTAATTTTGGTACATAGTGAAATAAAATGGAAGAGCAAAATGTCTTTTAAAGTCTATTTAATTGATAATATATATTATTTCTCTATGTTTATGTTAAGGCGACACCAGGGCTAAATGTTACACAAAGAAATGACCACAAAGGCCATATTTCACTGTAAAGTCCTTTAGAAGGGGTTTTATAAATTTATTTCATACAGCATACAGTTCAGAACTCTTGTAAAAATGTTTTATGATAAATTCCCAAACTAAGTTTAATAGTAAAGCTTGGGTAGATAAGTGAAAAATAATTATAATATATGGCCTAAGATTTACATAGTGTTTGATATGTCAACACCAAAGAATGTTACTGTCCTAAACCCACAGCTGAGGACGTTCATCAGAATACCAAACATACCCTGAATATTTCTTTGTGTGAACTCTGCTTAAGCTGTTTAATTTGGGATAACACATTATATTCCTAGAAAAAAAAACAATTAGCTTTCATAAAAGATTTTTAGATAAGCTAAGAAACAAATTACAGACATAATATTCATGGCTACCACAGTTTAAGAACATTTGCAAAACAATGAACAAATATTTAGAAGACTGAAAATATATGGTTCCTGGAAAAAGCAATGAAGATTGTGTGTTTCCTTGGAGCACTAAAAGACAAACACAAACATGGTTTTGTTCTTTTGTGTTTGACAGGTCTGTTCCTGGTAGACCATTTCACCTGGGGAACCAAACTGGAGATTTCCATTATTAAATGACATTAAATATAAAAGTACATCAAAGTGTAACAGTATATAATTCTTATTTTAAGAGCTAATGTGTTTGTTTTCATCCTAAATCAGGACTGGTGTATACATCAATTTAAAATTTTAGTTAGGTTGGAGCCTGTGATGTCCAGCTCTATATTTGGACAGTGAGTAAGAGGGTCAGTGTCACCCTCTCCTCTCTGTGATGTTGAAAGTCCATCCAGAGTAAACATGGAAGAGGTCTCGGGACTAACTGAGCCCAGAGCCTTAGGGCTGTTTGAAAAAGGGTAAAGAGTGGTTTTCCCCAAAAGGGAGTTACCCAGCAGATCTCGGGAAGACACAGTCGGTGTCTGCAGTCACCGGAAGAGATGGAATCAGTGACGCAGCCCTTGAGGATTCCTAGTGAAATTCAGCCCATTTTCCAACTGATTTTTCTCTAAACAAACATACTGAAGGATACTTCTTCAGGAATATGTGTAACAAATGATTTTACATTGTAAAGAACTGTGGAACTGTGGATTATGAAGATACTGTAAAATAAGTAGGCAGGCAGTTGTTAGAACATATTAAAGAAGATGCTAAGGTGGTCTGAGTGGTTGGCAAGCTATTATTATGGTGTTTGGGTGGTTGCTAGGGCATTGCTATGTAGTTGCTAAGGTATTGTGAGTGGTTAATAGATTATCAAAATATGAGCCATAGTAACTGTGATTGTTGCCTTCAGCACATCTAATAAAATGTTCCATAAACCTAGTTGCTATAAACATAGCAGCTGTGTTGAGCATCTATTTACAACAATGCACATTAATGGGACATGTTTATTGTAAATACAGATTAACTAAATTATTAATAACTAAGTACAAATTGTAGCGATGTCACATTATACATAGGCTAACTGCATAAGCCAGCTAGCTAACAAATCAAATAGTTAAACTAACAAATGAGCTTGAGGCATTTTTTTGATGAAATGTAATTATATTAGCATCAAAGTGATTAAAGATAGAGTGATTGAAAAAGGTGCAGAAAGCCAAGACGTTAGTTTTGTTTTTGGTTCTGGGGAAGGGAGCTCTTTCTTTAGTGTAGAAAGAGCTATAGGTGTACAGTGAAACACGAGGGAAGGGCAAAAGTACAGGTTTCAGTCTTGGAAAGCGGAAAAGTTAGCATTAGTCATAACTGACAACTGACTCCTGCATGGCCTCCAGTAATGATTTAGAGGATGTGACACTTGCACTTCCACAAGCTCTGTTTATGAAGGATCATCTTAAGGGTATGAAATTCGTTTGATGAAGTCAGAGCTCATTGATTTTAAGAAAGGCACTTGTTTAATCAAAACACAGCTTTATCATCAGTTTTACTGTATTGAGCTGAGGACCTTAAATGTGCCTTTTCAATAACTCAAACTCCCAAACTATTTATCAGCTTATTGGTCAGTTATTAAGGCAAATGTTCATCTGACATGCTTAGTTTACTTGTATGAAAAGACACCAGGTGTGGCTTGGTTTAAAACATTAATAACTGGTAAGAATATGCAACGTTAATATTGTTGTTCACATTGTTGTTCAGCTTTTATCCTCTGTTATGATTGAAAATGGTTTTTAATTAGTCTTTTATTCAACACGTTAAGAAAGAACAGTAGTCTGGAACTTTTTGTCACACTTGTTTATATTGGAAGTTTGCCTGTTGCAAAAAAAATGTAAGGTTTTACATTTAGGTTTTTTTCTCTTAATGTTGTGCCAGACAAACTATATTCAGGTCTAAACATACAGGGTTTGAATCTGATTTCGACAGCAGTCATTTTGAACTTTTTAAGAAACATTCAGTTTAGAAATGGCACAGCTTGACAGCCAGATTCACTAGCAGTTAAGATGTGTTTGCATTCTTATAGTGGTGCTTTGCTGTTTTTTTTCAGTTTCCTTTTCACCTTTTTTCCCCATTTTAGAACCATGTCTGTGAGCCGCCCACTAAATCATGGAGCTCATTTAAGTATTTTCTCCAAGTACTCCAGACATAATCCAAGTTTTTTCAGGGGTTCACAACAAGGTCACTGCTATCTCTCCTCTCCCACTAGCTCAACATACAAGAGGCTTGGAGCTGAGTTCAACACATTGGTCTATGGGAAACTGCGCTCGCCGCCAATTGCAATACTTCCCGGCGTATTTCTGTCAGAGCTCGAGCCTTTTAAAAACAACACAATCACTGAACTCATTGGTGCCTCATTTGAATCAATTACTTATGTGTCAACAAAACCAAATTCTAATCATTCTTAACAGGGCCAGTGGATTGTTATTGTATGTCTAAGCAGAAAAAAATTTGATTGATTAATCAATTGAAATTTTGCATTTATTTAATCTTTTGGTGTGTGTGATCACTACATGTTGACTGAATATGTCTTTTCTTTATGACTATACAATCAAAATACAGGTTTTTGCTTTATGTGCCTGTTAGTTAGAGTTACTAACTAGTCTTGTCAAATGTAAACAGAAACAACTCAAAATGGTATTTACAATTCTTTAGGAATGACTTTTTGGAACCTTTTTGCATTTTAAGAAAAACTCACATTATCAGTTTTGCCTTATTCACAAGAACCGTTTAGAAGTCTCGAATCAGTTTATGAGCTCCAAAACTCATTTTCACATTAATATAATGCTTCATTATCACACTTCAAATGACAAAACGCAGCTTTGAATATTAAAACAGAGGGTCTTATAGTAGAGTGGTCTGTGTGTATGAGTCTGATTTGTTCTGGAACTAAACTCAGCAGCCCCCTGAGAGCCAATAATACACTGATAACAAGACAAGACAGCAAGTAATTCAGGAATAACATAAGGCAGGATGCAGTACACAGGAACACTTCAGGAACTACAGCAGGATACGCTGGACTACAGATAGTAAATCTGGACGGCTAAAAATGTTTTCTGTTTATTATGTCTAAGCCTTTGTTGCATGCAAATGTTTTACTTGTATGACATTATAAAAATGTCATTCAACCATGTGCGTTTCAGGCCTCTGTTTCTTACTAAACATGAGGATTGTTGGTTTCATCAACAAAATTTTTTTAAGGAGTCTTTTCCTGGATCCTTGCAGGGAATGACCATGCAGACCTCTTGGCCAAGGCTGCCTATTAATTACCCACAGGACTTTAAAAACTTCCTGTTTTCCCCTCCTTAATTAAGCTAATCTGCCCTGAACTTTAAAGAGAGAGGAAATACCTAGAAATAGTTCCCAATTTTCAGCACGTTCACTTATTTTGCACAGAGCGGCAGATTGCATCAAATTGTGTCAACGTAGAGATCAACAGCGTCTGATCGCAGGGGGGAAATGATGTCTGCCATGAAGGGTAATGTGGGAAATTTTGAACAGCGCCTGTTGTGGGCATGGCCAATGCCTGGGCTGTACGTGCTCAGGGTCAGGGCCATCCAACATCAATCTCTGACCATTATGTTTATTATCATTACTTGCACTTACTCACTGAACATTGAGAAGAATTGTTGATTTATGCTCCCTGTTACTTCATTCTTCCTTCTTTACAATGTCTGACACTTCCACTGAACTTCATAATATAAGCTGGCTGGCCATTCAAAAGGGACTTTCTTGTGGTTCCTTGAGGGACTTTCTTGGACGAGAGAATTTTGATTAAACTTTGTCAGGCTTTCAAATGAGGATTGTTACTTCAAAAGCACCTGCTCAGATGACCTTGACACAGACCTTGATTTTTGGCCTCCGACTTCAACAGTGTTCTAATAATCACACTAAACCAACAGTGGGTTCTCTACAGTTACAAATCAACTCAACAGTTCTTTTACCCTTTTCAACTGTGAACTGAAGCTCACCTCCTGCCTCACCCTACTGTTGCTCAAAAGGAAATAAGGAAAACAGAGGAGAAAGACAACTAGAATTGATTCAAATTTATACATTTGAATATGTGGCATGAATTAAACATGAATACATTTTTACAACTCTGGGGACTTCAGGGCTGAAGAAAACATATTTCTCCCATCACCAGCAAGTCCGTAAATGTACAGGATGCAAGCGAGAAGTTTACTAAGATAAGAAATTGAAGTACTTATAACCTTTTTTCCAAGGCTCTCAGTGCAATATCTAAAGGTCTGATGGAACAAAATGTTCATGACTCATTAGAATAACAGTACAGTAGCACTCACCTACATTAAATTTGTTATGATCCAGATTATGGCTGTTATTAGTTCCACATTAATATCTGGATATGCTCCAATGGG
>JAZGTK010012767.1:0-14733 GCA_036877625.1 Ambastaia sidthimunki | reverse complement strand
CCAATTTGATTAAAACTGAAGATTTTGTGATCCAAGTTAGATTATTAACCTTAATTTCATGTTATGGAGTTAAAGAAGTGTTCAATAAAACTCAGCCTTGTGATAAGTTTGGAAATTGTTCTTTTGTTCATTGAGCTACTAATTAAATTCGTACTTTTTAAAGGGGGTGTACTTATTTATGCTGAGCACTGTATATGTCGTTGCTGTCGGGCGGAATCCTCATAACATTTTTGGTCTTTGTTGTTTTTTTCATAAATCGATACTATCGGTCAGTCCCCACATGGCTGTGTAAATTTTAGAAATGATTAACCAATGAAAAGTGTTGAAAATAGCTTGGGACTGTCTGAGAAGGTTTGTAACTCCGCCTCTTCTATACTCTGCGGACAGCCTCTAGAATTACTTCTAATTCATTCTCAAGATTGAAAGTCGCAACGATTAAGAAATCCTCGTCGAGCAACACAGTATCTGAGGTAAATGTCCTCAAACCATTGGTTATTCATGATTCAAATATGTGTATCAGTTATATCCCAAACAGTTTTAACTGTTTTAAAAACAGTTTGCGTGCAGATTAATTTCCGCCTAGTCATTTTACCATTTTATTTTGGTATTGCATTACTCATAGCTCTTAAACGTTTAAAATAGTGTTTAGGAAGATGTATGTAACCACAATCTTTAGCTCTGATTAGCTCTTAAAGCCTTGTCTCTTGTCAAATAGCTCAGCGCAATCGCAGACTTTGATAAATGCGTTGTCTGTGTCCGTACTATTCTTATCAATGAGAGCGTAAACTTCTATCTCCCTGCTCCCAAATATTAAATCTTGTATCTATCTATGTTAAAGACAATGCATTAGACACCACATCTGGAGTTTAAGTAGGGAACCCTGTCATGCAGGGAAGGGAAGAAAAACACTGCATATACCTGACGAGAGCCCACACTTATTACCTCACATCCAGTCGTTTGTAAGGTTCTGCAATTGAGTGTTAGCAAGTGTGACTATAATTAGGTACAGAATATTGTGAATATTATTTACATTGCACATGTATGTTCAATTTTGAGATAAAATCCATCCTTCCTGGCATAAACCCATTTTCAAAATTTGTGCAAGCAGCAATTACTGCGTCAAGCTAAGCAAGGGAACAATGGGAAACATTTGTAGACATCTCTCTCATGAGATTAGGAAAAGCATTTTAAAAAAGACTGGCAAAACCAATTATAGTACAAAACGTTGCTGAGATACAGCCTCGGATGCATCTTGCCATCTTTATTGTTGATGTGTCATTCAAGAACCATTGAGTGACCCTAAAGGTTACATACCAGACTTTGTGCAAATCAGACAATTGCTTTAGGAGGAGTTAGAAAAAGTAGTTTTCAATGACAGAAAATGACATCATGGGGCATTTGTATTGGCATGAGCCAAATTTTATAAAAAAAATTCTAGGACTCTGATCCGAAGATCTGCATTATCTGTAGTAAATATTCTTTTCTTTCCCACATCTATGCACTTTCCTTATGAGCTTGGATTTTTACTTGTTATGAACATGTGTCTCCCTCTGTTCTTAAAAAATGTGACCACTGGTCTAACTAATCGGATAATTTATTTAAAGCATCTCTTGATTTATTATTTGTTCATTCGCATTTATAACTAATCAGGAAACAAATGATCTAATGTGCATGAATTACCATGAATGGACATGCAATAAAATCATGTGGGGCAAACTAAAAACAAACAAAAAAGGCCATTCTTATTAATTGTTTGTTTTCCAAACAATTTCTGAATAATCTCAAAGCTCCTCCTGCCAACATCGGACTGTAATTAGGATCTTAAATTCTCATCACTTTTATTATTTATTAATTTATACCTAAAAGTCTGATGTAAGGATGCTTATTTTTGCCACAAACAATTTGGAAAAAACATGTGGAAAGTATGAATATTTCAACCACAAACAGCATTGAAATACTTACAAATCATCAGCTCCATTGGCTGGGGACTGTCCTGTAAAACACAGAGTGCAATAATTACAGTTGAGCATCTTAAAGTGATCATTCTTTTTGGAAGCAGCTAACCTTAATTTGCCGTTTTGGGTTGGAAGTGCTGAAACATTAATAATGACAAGACAATATTTTAGGGAGGTAGGAGGTACGGCACAAGCAAGCCCCTAAAACTGTCATAATGTGAAATACTGGACATGCTTCTGTTCATGTATATAAAAGAGATTGTATCCCACAAAAATTCAGTCTTAAAGCAAACAGTGGGAAGTTGTTTCTTAAGGTGAGCCTTAATGCAGGAATGATGAGATTTATCCAGGTACGCTCTTATAAATACACTGGGATGCCGGGTTGAGATTTGATATGCATGGCTGTGAAACAGTGCTGCTTTCATTCTGAAAAAAATTAATAAACTTCACACATAAGTAAAAATAGGCAGCTAGAAACGAAAACACTGGTACACGTTGCAGAACAGACTTCAGAAGAGAATGATCTTATTGTTGCGTATGGGTCAAGTGACACATTTGTCATTCACAGCTATCAAAATAACTATCCTTTAAAAGCATGCATCTGGTTAACAAATCATTTAAACCCCTGGCTGCTACAACAATGAACAGAATCCAGCAGCGAAAAAAAAATATGCATGAGGACAAAATTAATGGGAAAATAGTTCTAAAACGTTACTTTTTCTAAAAGTTACTTTTTCATTCTATTACATAAAAGCATTCTGAGGAAACAAGACTTATTTTCCATTACCTAGTCGCACATACAGCACTCCAGTAGCCGAGATAACTTTAACAGAATTTGAGGCCACACATTGGTAGTATCCAGTGTCAGTGGTGTCCAGGTCTTGAATGCGAAGCTTGGATCCAGCGTCTGTTTTGCGGATGGAGACTCGACCCTGCTCCTGCACCACAGGGGCGTCATTCTTAAGCCAGCGAATACTGGGCCATGGGTGGCCTGCTACTTTGCAGTGAAGAGTGGCTGTCTGGCCCTGTACTATGGTCATATTGTTAGGTGGCTCCACAAACTCCAGGAAATAACCTAAGGAAAGAGGAGGCTGTTAGAGGGTTTAGAATCCAGAACATCAATGCAAGCTTAAGAAGTCAATCCCCATCCTCATTAAGACATCTGTGACAGATACTGAATCAAGACCGTGAGTCTATTTAGTACAGCTTTATTAATGTGCTGGTTTATGCAAAGTCCAAACTCTCAAAGTCTTTACTGCTTAATGAATTTGCCATCACACTCCAATCCATTAAAACTGAACACTTTGTAAAATGCATTAATATAATACACACACACACACACACAACTACAATGTAGATTTGCATTAGATAACGTTATAGGAAAATCCAGCCTTATCTCACATGAAACATGCAAAACACCTCCTTGTCCAGCCCCTTCATTTCTAGGCTAGACTACTGCAATGCTCTGTTGACCGGCCTTTCCAAGTCAGGCGTAAATCACTCAATGCACGCAGAAGATATGAGACACCTTCTGTTCCCTTTTTGCCATAAATTGATTGCCTTGCCATGGCAACACTGTTTAAGATATCAACTATCCATTTACAATGTAGCATCTTTAATATCTCTCCCTGATAGAGTCTGAAGTGACTTGACTTAAATTTAAGGACTCTTTTATGCTCTGTTATTAGTGACACTTCCTCCTGCCAGCTGGTGGTGCTATGTCTGTGACTCACAATAGCCACACTGATGTCATCAGTCACCAAGTCACTTAACACATGCAAAAGATACGAGACACTTCCTGTTTCCTTTTAGCCAGGAATTGCTTGCCTTACCATTTGAGGTATCACCCCTTTGTAATTTATACTTTTAATTGCATTTGTAATTTACATTTGTGTGTGTAACAGTTGTGACAATTCAAATGCAAACTGTTTGCATTTTTGTTTACACAAACATATAATGTTTACCAAATTTCAAATTAAAAAACAAAGCCCATTTGCAATAGCATTTCTCATGCATTTCCCATCCCAATTTTAAAACTGTCCTGGAAAACACTCCATACTTTTAGGACCCCTCTTGAAATTGATGTTTTGATCTCAAGGGGCTATACTTTTACTAAAAAAAAAATCTTTTTATAAAAATTATTTATAATTTAAGCTGTCTGGTATGATTTTGCAGGAAATGCCAATTTGACTTGCGTAAATTTGATTATGTCACATCTGTAAACAGAAAGATGAATAAATCTAAATCGCTACTAAATCACATATGTGAGTGGAACGGGAATGGTGGAATAGTTGTAGTTTGTTCTTTCAGCAGTTGTTTGGAATTTAACTTTATTGATATTAAGAAAATAACTGTCAGCAACTTGCAATTTTATGCAAAGTTGCAAAGTTATGGATTGCAGCTTTAAATTTTAAAATTTTTATAATCGACATTTCACAATTGACCCAGTCTTTCACCTCCCCCTCTCTTCACAAACACATGAGAAATGACACTATGGTGTGGAGATGAGTAGGGCTGCATGAGGGGAAAACAGAGATTTTCTCGGTATAATAAACGTCTCCGAAATCATCACTGTTTCACAGTATATGGTATTAAACAGTTCTTATCAGTAACAATGACATTTAAAAGAATAAAGCTTTTTGACCCAAAATATTAAACTCGAAATCATTTTAAAGTTAGTATGAAAGTCTTCCTTCTCAAAAAAAAAAACATTTAAAAATAAAGCTGTACATCACCATTCTGTGTTTCATTATTTAATGCTGATGATTTAATACAATTTTTAATAAAAAAAACTGTGGTTATCAAATGAATGTAAAAAAATCTTGACAAAGCCAACATACTGTTGTTGTATTTAAGCTTATTATTATTGTTATTACTGCTATTATTATTCTGAGACCCCCACCTGACTGTAATTCTTCCTACAGCTTTTGAGGTACACCCATCAAACCTTGAGGGTGTTCCAACTCAACAGATTGGACTTTTTTGTATTTTTGTAACAGGTTTCCGAACAGGTCAAATTTCCAATTTACTTTTATTAAGGAAGTTATAAAACATGCCAGCATCATACTGAAACATTCTTGCATTAAAACATCTAGAATCATGGAAAAACATGTAAGCATCATGCTAATTCGAAAAGCCAAAAAAAGGATTTTTTTTAACTCTGCTGTTAAAAAATTTGGGTGAACTACGCTACTGTTCAAAGCTTCTGTTATTTTTAGCACCTCCTTGAGGTCTCAACCTAAGAAGCTTTTAAAACAGTATTGAAGGAATTTCCATCTATGTCAGACTCTTCTTGGCTGCTTTTTATTCATTATAAAATTATTATTATTATTTTTTTAAAAAGATCATAATAAACATTTTTCTCAAGTGATCCTAAACTTTTGACTAGTGTATACCTTTAAGTACTATGCATTTTGTTTTGTTGGTCCACATTTTACACAAGATGACGACAAAGAGGGAAAGTAAAAAGTGTGAAAAGATTTGTGTTACATACCAGATTGTAAATAAAGCAGAATTTCACAAGAAAGAGAGCAAAGCAGATTTGAGAAAGACACACCTTTATTGTGGTAAAGGCAGGTTGTTAAAGGCACTCCACAATCTATAATCGTTGAGGAAGCGTCATACACTCATCGCAGGGAAAACACTCTTTTTTAAGGAAAAAAAAGCTCTCTAAGATTAAAAACCAATTTAGTGAATTATGTTTATTTCGACATAAATTAAATAACAGTTAAAGAAAAATATATTGCATACCAAGCTGTTGGCGTTTTCTCGCGGTTGAAACATGGGTCGTTACGTGAGAGATGATATCAGTAAGCAGGAGACTATTTTTACATACTGTCATACATGTTAATTGATGTTAATTTTGGATAAAACGCGCATTTTAAGACAGGGAGATGATGATTTACTCGCGCTGCTTTGCGGCTGTGTTGAGTCGGCAGGCGCGCTCTATCCGCTCACGCTATAAAGAGCAAAACAGCATTTAATGCTTGAATTTCGGGATTAAAATAATATAATTTGGAAGCCGATACTATCTTCATAAGCAGCTCATTATGATTTAGAATATTAAAGCGCGTCACAAAGCCTTGTGAGAATAAGATTAGTGCGACGCAGGTGACGGAGAGCACGCAGATGCGCTACAGCGCTCAGCGACAGTCAGAGATGCTGTTTGTGGAATTAAATTCTAAAAAAAAGACAGACTGTTTAAACCGGTGATTTCTTTTCTCGCGTCTGTTGATGTATTTCATAATTTGATCTGAGATGAAGCAAATACATTTGTGTGGGAATTTCTCGCATTAAAAAAGTTAAACTTGCCGGAATGGTTTAAATTATGCACAATCCCTGCAATCCCGCGCCGAAATTCAAGCCCTGAGAGGTATTCCGTATAGCATGAAAATAAACATAACCTTAGATATTTATTTAAAACAGTGTAAATTAACCAAAAATAAAATATCAACTGCTTCTGACTGATGTCATTATCATATCAGTGATGAGTTTATGAATTTAATAACAAAATAGATAGTCAGAGAAAAAAAAATGCAAATGCCTGCAACAAAATCACATCAGATGACATTATAATTTGCCTAAGGAACAATTCCAGTCATTCTCTACTCTATAGATAAGAATGAACTGTCAAAAGTAATTAAATAATCTAAATCAACACGTATGCTAGATCAGGTATCTGTGAGAAATGGTATCTTCGAGAATTTCCAGTCAGGATTCAGACCATATCATAGTACAGAGATTGCTCTCATCAGAGTGACAAAAGATTTGCTCTCGTCAGCTAATTGTGGCTGCATCTCTCTTTTAGCTGTACTTGACCTTAGCGCCGCCTTTGACTGAACACAGTTATAGGTACATGGAGTTAGTTTTCAATGTTATGCTGATGATACTCAGCTGTACACCTCTTCGAGGCTTGATTACTGCAATGCCCTACTGGGTGGCTGCCAAAAACTACAGCTGGTTTAAAATGCATCAGCCAAAATTCTTACAAGAACAAAGAATGAGCATATTAACCCGGTTCTGTCAACACTGCACTGGCTGGCTATCAAGCATCATACAAACTTCAAAATTCTGCTGATTCAGTACCTAAGCGAGCTCCTCTCTTTTTACAGTCCTTCACATTCACTGCAACAGGTACTTCCCACTGCTACAGGTATTTCTGAAGTATGTCCTCTTTACCTCTTTATTCATAAACCCGCTACATACCTTTTATCCCTAATAAGTTTTAATAATTTACATCATAATGAACAATTAAAATTGCCATAATACCATATATTCCGTTTTCAGTTTTGTACATGTTTGACACTTTTTCTGTGTTTTATTCTTCAATATATGTAAAGCTGCTTTGAAGCACTGCAATATTGTACAAAGCAATATATAAATAAAATTAATGAATAAAATAAATTGAATGTGATTTTAGAGAACAACGCATAAGGTAACAATGTTCCAAGCAGCACTAAAAACCCTTTCTGATGCTGTGCTCGTTGCACAAATTACATGTATTTGCAGGCAACATTAAAAAGCAGCTCTATGGCCTCCTCCTGTATGTAGTGCAAGCTCTTCATCTGCTTGAGCTGTCTTACTGTCCTCGAACCCAGTGCTGCTAACATAATGCTCTACAGGTAGCTACAGGTGCTACCCAGTAAACAGATATCCTGATATCCAGGATATCTCTTATAATTAGCCTGCACAAACATCTGTACTTCACAAACTTCAAGACCTCTTTCATTTTTTCGAGACTAAGACTAATTAAAAGTTGTTAGACTAAGCCTTTTCTCTTCAACTAAAGTTTAGATGACTGATGGGGCAGCCCTACACTGCGGTTATCGCAGTTTCTGTAGTTGCTTTCCTTTCTCTGCGGCTGGCTTGTCAATAGCACGGTTTTACAATATTGTAGTTACCACAATGGTCTTAAATAAAACAAATTCTGCAGATGTGGACATACTACTATGATTTAGGGATATACTTGGAACAGTTAAGAAGTAACTTATGCAAAAACTTTACACAAACTGATTGTCCTTCACATATTCATTCACTATCATGAGAAGCATTACAGCTTTCATTAGTCCCCAGACCCCCTGGCCAATATAAATAGCAGGGGTGTAACAATATATCAATGCCGTGGTTTAGTACACATAACAATTTTGGAACCATTGGTGTTGGGGCAGGGTTTGTGACATGCAATGTTAAAGAACACTAGATTAACTTTTAACTTTATAATAAAAATACTTGGAAGACAACAACTTCAGTGTTACACTTTGTCAACGGCCATGTCAATGCTCGCCATAGTGTTTAATATGGGCATTTTAAAGTTGTAAAAATCCAACAGATTAAGTCCTGATAGAAAGAACCTTAATTCTAAAACAGTAATTTATCTTCAGAGGTATATCATATATACAGTATATTAAAGACAGACAATATGTGTAAGTATAAATATATGCATTAACGTGAAAAATGTGCTATAAGGTGGTGATTACTGAGTCTTATTTAAACAAAATTGATCACTCTAGAACTCAGCACTCTCTCTAGAAAGAGTGCTGAAAGAGTGAAGTGTACATGGGAATAATCTTGGATTATTAGCACAAACCTTGAAAAAAAGGGGAAAAATTTCAGCAATCCCGCTCTGAACTTCAGTCCCTGGTGTATAATATTTTGAGAAAAATACAACTTAATTTAAATTTAAATGATTGTAATATCAGGCTGCAAAATAACAAAACTTTCTAAATGCACTGATTTCCTTTCCTCATGTTGTTCCAAACCCATATGTGATTATATTTTTCATGGAACACAAAAGACACAATTGAAAAAAATGTGTCCAAGGACAGGTCATATTGACTATATCTTTCAAGACCATGTCATTTTGTGGTAATTTTATGCTGCCTTATGGGTTTGTTTTTTGTTGACTGTGATTTTTGCACAATATATTCTATGAAAAAAATTACTTGTGTTGGAAAAGCGTGTTGGTTAAGTACTATGCCATTAGTGTGGTTTGGATAGTGATTGTCTTAAACTCAGGATATGCTTTTTGGAATGATTTGCATAAGATCTTAAAGTTTGGTATTACTGTACCTTCAGCTGTTGGCAGACCTCTGCTTTGGGACTCTGCTACAGCCTCAATCTCTCCAGACTCCGAAAGGTTCACATCAGCTACTGCACAACAGAGACGTGACAGGTATTAGTAGAAACTAAAACAGGTTTTAAAATAACTTTAATTTAATGCAGTTACACTGCAACTAAAAATCAAAGTCAGTGTGGTATACCCAACATGCAGAAAACCATTTGACTGTTTAATGACAGGGCAAAGTAAGTTCAATTTATCAAATTATAAAAATTAAAGAAAACTTTCATTTTAAATGTAAAAGCTTAAATTATAAGCTTACAATTAATTTTAATTTTAATTTCAATTTTATTACAACTAATTTCATTTTTGTAATATTTATAATTTAAACAATATTTTTCCTTAAGATATATTTTTTAAAAAAAGTTTGCTAAAAATGTTTAAGTTGCTGAATAATGGTTACAAGTTTTCCAAAAATGTAACTTTTACAATTATACAGATTTTGTTTCCAAACAATGTGCCATGTGTGTTTGAAGATATCAATTAAACATTGAATCATGAATGTTTTGTTACTTGGAGTCAAGCTTCATTTAATAAAATTATCCCAACATCAGGCAAGCAGATAAACGGGTCTACAATAAAACACTATGAAGATCACGCTACTGTTGACAGTGCGGTTTCTTAAACACAATATAAAATACCCTAAAATTTGTTAATTACTCAGGAGACCTTTTTAGATGGTAACATTCGAGGCCATTGGAGTCGATTTTTAACAAGCTCACTGAATGTTATTAGGGGCTAATTACATACTTTTTTAACACTGTGGAATAACATCCTTCTGAAAAGGAAAACAATATAAAAATAATTACACATCTGGAACACAGGCCATAATTTATGCTAACTATAATAATATGCATTAACATGGCATGTTGAAACATTATTTAGTGTTTCACCCTTTTTCCAATAAATGAAAATGTTTTACAGTAGACCAATTAACCCCAAATAAAAGCACCCTAGGAATGCGCACGTTGTAAACCACATTTGGCATGCTATATATGACCGTATTCAAGTTTCCATAACACATCAACAGATCAAAATTAGAAAACAACCCACAATGTCCTACATTTTTGAATCACTGCTTAGTCTTATTTGATGTTATCCTAACAGGAGTGAAAGGAGTTAAATATTCGTAAGCACTGCATAAAACACTTAAATAAGATATTAGAAAAAGAACACTGATAAAAACTAGAAAACACTTTCCGATACGTCCCAGTTGTTGGTGTTAATCTGGCACCTGGTGCTAATTTCCTTAATTATCTGACAAAGCCTAACTTTTCACTTATTTGCAAGATGGTGAGTCATTCTAAAGTCACTGAAACCGTCAGACAGCAGGTTGTCCAGATGAAGGCCAAAGGGATGACCGTTTCAGCCAGTTGGTCGTTCCAAATCTGTGATTTCCAGAATATTGCATCTTTACACTGTCACTAACTCATTCAAATTCCCCAAAATGGATGGTCATCCACGAAAGACGAATGCACGAGAGGACAGGATAATATAGAGAATCTCAATGGGCAATCGGTTCAACACTGCAGCTGGAATTGCTCATCAGTTCAATACTGAACAGGGTAAGGATCTGTCTCGGCATACAGTGTCTCGACCTTTAAGAGATTTTGGACTGAGAGCCCACTCTGCAGTGACCAAACCTCTCATTAGCAGAAAAAAATCAAAAGGCTAGACTAACCTTTGCTGTGGAGCAGGTTGTGTGGACAGAGGAGAACTGGTCCAAAGTTCACTTCAGCGATGAAAGTACGTTTTATTTATTTGAGTCTGATGGGAAATGTTCGTCATCAAACTGGAGAAAGACTGAACGCAGTTTGTGTAAAGAAGTCCGTGAAAGGTGGAGGAGAAAGTGTCATGGTTTGGGGTTTGTTTTCTGCAACAGGAGTTGGGCCTCTTATACAGCTACATGGAAGAGTAAATGTGTTTATCAGAACTGCCCCCGTCACACAGTTCCTTGAAGCTGAAAACATTGGAATAATTAAATGGCCAGCCCAGAGTCCTGATCTAAACCCGACTGAAAATCCTTGGTGACAAAGTTTTGGCTAAGAAACCCCAGTACAGTCACCGAACTGTAAAAGAGACTAAAAGAAGAGAGGACCAAAATCACAGCACAGCAGTGTGAGAGACTAGTGATGTCCTGTGGCTGCAGATGTGAAGAAGTCATTCAAAACAAGGGCCTGTATACTTCCTAATACATTTTTACTGCTGTAACCTTCAGAAATTTTAGTTGTAATCTTTCTTTGTGCTACCATCATTCTCTGTGTCTTATTTTGATCACTGTGTTTTCCACAAAATAAAGGGTTTTTTGTTCCTTGGTTATTTTGTAAAACCCTGTTCTACTAGTGTGGTATAGCCACAACTAAAATTTCTTCAAATTTAGAACAATGAAGATTACATTATTTCAGAAAAAATGTAGTGTTTATAATATAGTGTTCATACATACATACATATATATATATATATATACATACTCGTGTCACTCGTGCCAATGCCAAACGTCGGCGAAAATCTTGGGCTTATGGACAATGTGAAACATGTATTGTTCTCTAATGAGTCCACCTTCACTGTCTTTCCCACATCCGGGAGAGTTACGGTGTGAAGAAGCCCCAAAGAAGTGTACCACCCAGAGCCATGCCCAGAGTACAGCATGGGGGTGGATCAGTGATGGTTTGGGCTGCAATATCATGGCATTCCCTAGACCCAATACTTGTGCTAGATGGGCGCGTCACTGCCAAGGACTACCGAACCATTCTGTAGGACCATGTGCACCCAATGGTTTAAACATTGTATCCTGAAGGCGGTGCTGTGTATCAGAATGATAATGCACCAATACACACAGCAAGACTGGTGACAGAGTGGTTTGATGAACATGAAAGTAAAGCTGAACATCTCCCATGGCCTGCATAGTCACCAGATCTAAATATTATTGAGCCACTTTGGGGTGTTTTGGAGGAGCGAGTCAGGAAACGTTTTCCTCCACCAGCATCACATAGTGACCTGGCCACTATTCTGCAAGAAGAATGGCTCAAAATCCCTCTGGCCACTATGCAGGAAATGTATCTGTCATTCCCACGACGAATTGATGCCGTATTGGCCGCAAAAGGAGGCCCTACACCATACTAATGAATTATTGTGGTCTAACTCCTGTACACACACACACACACACACACACATATATACATACATGTATATACACACACACACACCCATATATATGCTTCAGTCTATTTTATGCTGCTTCAGTGCTTTGTGCACTAAATATCAGTTTAACCACTGTTTCTGGTGCCAATTGTTTCAGTCATTTAATTCATACATAAAATCATAAACATTTCAAAGAAAATTTTGAAATAAATTTTACAACATTTCAATAGTGGATATTACTGGTGTCCATCTTCTTTTGATTTATGGACAGGCCCACACAGAATTTATGTCTGCAAAACCCCAAAGAAAGCTGCACAGGTTTTCGCAGAATTCCGATAACTGTCATTCACAAGTTTCCACACATCCCATACCCCTACATGCAATTTTTTATTAAACATTTATGTCATTGTGTTAAGGTACCAAAACTAGTGTAGTACTATACAACACATAGTGAGTAAATCTCTGACAAAAATCATGAAAATCAACACACAATAAAACAAAGAATACTGTCAGGTAAACACATAAGAAATATTTTTACACAGAGCCAGAGCAAACAGAAAAAGAATAGCTGTCGTGTCGTCATCCGACGTTTAATTATTACAGAAGAGATTTAGTTTGCACACTCACGCTTTGCTCAGAACTGAGGCAAAACATCCAGATATTTTCTGCAACAAATCACTACAAGATAAAGAATTAAAAACACATGTAGTTTAGTACTTTTGAGCCATGAACAGGTGTTTCCGTTCTCAAATAATGTAAAAAAAACTCTTTTGGGAAAAGCCAAAGGCAAAAGATCAATAAGTAGGTTAAATAGAAAAAGCTGCGGAAGCAAACTAAGAAGAATAAGCACCTTGTGCATTATACCGGTACATGCAATTTACATGAACAGTGAATGATAGACTAAGCTGACTACTACAGTACGGTTCACTAATAATCCGTTTAGATTGGAGATGGTTATAGGTGCCTTAGGTTAGAGATGACATAAACCATCAGATTTTTAGCAAATTATGATATACTGTATTTTAAGTATTCTAAAATGCTTTGTCAAAAATCAGTTATACCAATAAGCAAATGAGGAGTCTCTTGTATGCAGGTTCTTTATCATCATAATTGTGACATTTAATTGATCTGTTGCAAAGCAGATTTAAAGAATACTTCATATGTTAAAGTATTGTACTCAAAACTAGTTCTGTAAACTAAACCTAAAGCAGCATGTCTATTTGTGGGTAGGTTATGTATTAGCAGTCAGTTACGTTGTCAACCTTTGTGTTCACATCTAAGCTGTAACTGCTAAGCTACCTTTACCCTGGAGGGTGGCCAACAAAAAGGCCAGTGTAAAGACCTGGGAAAAGACGCTGATCTAATTATTTTGGCCTGGCATGCCTGCGAGCACTCAACCCTCTGAATCACTGCCTTTCATAAGGGATTTTACTTTTTCAGCGTGTTGCTTGCCTGGCAACTGTCGGTAAGCAGGCCAATCTGAGTGCTCATAAAGTGGTCATGGCAAACAACATGATGGCTGCAGTATGTGGAGGTGCCCTGTGGGAGAGTCCGGCTCCAGGATGGGGGCAGTGCACCCTCAACCAGACTGAGAATGTAGAAGCTTGTTAACACTCAATCTTATCCTCTGGACAGCGTTTTAGACAGAAAAACTTTTTGAAGAAGAAGCTGAATTTGCTGGGACTTCGAGCTTCCCTAAAGAACAATGCATTCACCCCCACAAGTAAGATGGTTTGTTTAGGCCTCAATGATAAATTATTTGCACCGAGCCTTATACTGCACTTTTGGTGTGAAATAACATGCAAAATGTAAATACTAAACCGGTCATTGTCACATTTTTAGTAACTGTAAAAAATTTATAAACTAAAGGCTGTGACTACTATGTCCTACAATCTTGTATACAGCTACAACTTGTAGATGGAGTAACATTTGTGGATGGCCCTCATATTCTTTGTATGCTGGAAAAGTACTTTTACAATTAAATTCAAATTTATTTCCATATTGCTTTTCACAATTCTTGCATTGTCGCAAAGCAGCTTTACAGAAAATACATTGTGTGGAAAAAAAACAGTTGAGACAGAAAAATAAATAATAGAAAAATTATGGACAATGAATCAAGAGCGCCTATTAGGCATATACTTGTTTTGAGACCATGAGACATTTAGTCATTTATCTGGACAACTGACCAGTACCATATATAATTATAATCAAGCTTACATGGAAAAGTATAAAACTGGAAAATCATAAAATACATAAAGAATTTGCAATGCCATAAAATGTACATTAGCATAACTTATTTATATATTACTATTATATTATATATTTTTTGATGTTTCTAAAATTGAGTTAAAACAATACAACATGACAGACAGAAAAAATTTTTTCACAAGGATCTGTCACATATAAAACCAATCTGTTATTAATACAAGATCTTGAGGACCACCATGGCAGTAAACTAATTGTTGGCCAAGCTATTGGAATTCAGACTTCAAAAGAAAGAACAAGAGGAAACATTTGTTT
>JAZGTK010012765.1:0-14735 GCA_036877625.1 Ambastaia sidthimunki | reverse complement strand
CAAGTGACTTTCCATAAAGCTGCTAAAATTCTGCCACAGTAAAAATTACATGTCATTTTAAAAGTTCTCAAGTTTTAGCTATATTGGAGATTTTATGCAAAGTTTTGTATCTGGCCGCTTTTTGTACTCAAATTCTGCTGTGGCACTTGTGACCCGCATCGATGCTGAAGTTTATATTCCTGCGGGTGTAAGTGTACTCTGCAGACCTCCTGTACTGCTCTCCATCAGAACCCGCTCCGTGTTATTTTCAGGTCATTTAACTTCACTGTGCAGGAGGCTCGGGGTGACACAAAACTGTAAATCATAACAGATGTTTAGGTTAAAGTACTCAATGCGTGTTTCACCTCTAAAGCGACCAGCAACATATATTAACAGCTTAAAGACTTTTATTATTTTTCACAAATTTAACAAAAGCTACTAGCAAAAACTTGTTAAAAGTCCCTCTGTGGCTGTTTTAATTAGGGTGAATTGCCCTAATGTGGGACATTTTTTGTATTTCGGACTTCTGCAGTATATTACAATGTTAAGCCAACATAAATCCACACCCAATATTATTTTAAAACCTTTAAGATGCCCTAATCAGTTAATTTCACTGGCATTCATTGGTTTGGGGGAGAGACACACCCACTGAAGCTTAAGTGTCCCAAATTAGGACAATTCACCCTATATTTCAATATATTTACACCCTATATTTCAATAATAATATCCTTTGACCTACATTGTCAATAAAACGGCATTGTAAATATTTCTGTATTATTTATTATTACAGTGGCTAATTTGGGGATTTTTGAGAGTTTTTGGACAGCTTATATATAAGATCTAAATTAATACACAACTTGTGCTAAAAATAGGAAACTGGTAACATGTTATGTTATGCTGGTTAAAAGTCTTTTATGTGATATCACATCCTGATATTAATCACTAAGTGGCCTAAATATTTATATAAATACATATCTTCTGTAGATGGTGCAGGACAATAAAATGTTTGATGTCATCAAATCACTGAATTTAGTCCCAATATGTGACTGCCAGCGCTCAGTTCTGATTTATTAAAAAGCATTTGTTGATTTGAAATGTACTTTAAGTTATAGAAATGATAGAAATATTCTAGAAATGTTTTTAAACCAGAATTAAAACGTTAAGAGATTTGTTGTTTCACTGTTCATGTTTCTAATACCATCGTCAGGTCTTTGGTTTGAGTTCTTTGTTTTTAAGAATCGCTTCTTGCTGCTCAAATGTGGGACAATCGTTCATTCCTCCGGGGAGTGACACTGACCGGGTCTCGGCACCGAGCAGCCGGCGATGAGAGAGCGAGCAGATCTCGCTGCTTCCCGGCGTTTGAAGTGCAGGGCCGCCGGTCGCCGTGAATTCATGGACATGGACTGAGTTGTTTATTTGTAACTGCAGCTGTTCGTTTGGTGACTGTAAGAATTGCGCAGTTTCACAGACTGTATCAATATATATATATATATATATAAATGTATTTCTATGCAACAGCGTTATACATTCAAACTGGTCAAATCGGCTCGAGTCTTGTACTGATTAACATTGACATGCAATTGTGGTAATAAAACACGCTGTGTAAGTTGCATTAGTAAGTTACATTAGTTGCATTAGTAATAATATAACGCGCTCATCTCTGCGCTGTATGGTGATAATTTAGTCTCTCGTTAAGCTGCAGCTTTTATTCACTGCAAACGCAAATAAGAAACAATACTGCAAAAATACATTCAAATTTCATTCACTGATAGATTAAAGACAAATTATAACACAAAATGAATATTAGGCGTATACTACAGCAGATATACTGTTAAGACAACAATGAACGAATAAACTAACATTATTGACAATAAATTCATAAATATTTTGTTTGTATTTTTGTGGTATGGTCACGCACAAGAGTTTAAGGTTAAAGACTTGAGGTTAAAAGATTAAAAGGTCTATGCTTGCCAGGAAATTTGCAGTTATTAAAATTATTAAAATGTTGTTTTGTTATAAAATTATTTGTTTATATATATATATATTTTGTAATAATCGTTTTAGGTTAGGTAAATGTAAACTGTTGGTTGCAATTTTGAAAAACTAAATGAAGACAATAAAACATTCATAACTATTCATTCATAACTAATCATTTGGACGTTTAATACGTTTTATGTAGAAACGAACATTTTCAGCGACAATGTAAACAAGTTGATATTAGATATTATGTTTGATTCAGGTTCAGAGAACGGGCTGTGCAGATCTGCTGCAGAAATGCATGTGTTCCTGCATGCGTCTGTGCAGATCTGCTGCAGAAATGCATGTGTTCCTGCATGCATGTGCAGCTTGACCGGTTGGGGTGGGTGTGGAGATACTTGGTTGTATCCACCGTGTAATGTTCATTTATCTGCACCACATTTGCTCCCAGTGGTCCTAACGCCCACCCTGACGCGCTGGGAAGTTGACATTCAGTGCCACCCGTTGTTGGATCACCCCACCAGTAGAGCTTCTGTTTACATTTGTCACACATTTTCAACACCAGAAACTGAAGTGGTGTTGAGCTGGAAGTAATGCGGGAAACAGTTTTAGAAAAAGACACGGATTTGTGTGAAGGCCTGATACGAGAACCAAACAGAGGAACAGACGTTTGACCCCCAGAGCAGCTTACTGGACAACATAACTACAGAACACACCTCTGTATGTTTAGAGTAAATGTTTTAACTTAACATCTCGTTTTAACAGAGCTTGCTTCAGAAGTTTGTGACCTCCCTCTCTCCATTGTCTCTCAACACGCATGCTCAGTGATCCAGTCAGTTTTCAGTTAAGAGATAAGACAGGCTTGTGATCTAAGCAACCATGTGACGGAAAACACATGTTGTCTATGCGTGTACACGCACAGTGCAATATGTAAGCACCGGGGGTTGCGGTGTTGTGACGCGAATAGCCCTCGAACCTCTGGCCCCCACCCACGGCGTGTTATAATAGGATTACCAATGACTTAGTTCCTATAGTTGCATCCTTTAGTCCCATTCAGGGTCACTGGCCTCTTCCGCTGTGCTTTGATCAGCGGTGCGCGCATGCGTCATGGTCAGCCAGGGCAAAACACGGAGACACCCAAGCGAGGCTGTGAAATTTGTGCCGGTCACATGGATCTCCATTTCTCTCCCTCTCTTGTTCATTGAAAAGTAACTGAAGTTCCCTCACCTTTATCCGAAGTACCTGTAAGTGTTTAGTCTGTCGATCACGGCTTCCCCCGCTAAGCGCGTGTCATTTCTTTTATTGCCTTCATTTGCATATATATGAACACACGTGGTGCTGGGCTGCGGGGCGCGCGCCCGGCGCAGCTGCGGTTTGCTTTACTGAAGCACCTGCCGAGCGAAACGAGCGGATTTTGAGTCGTTTTTGAATGTATGATGTGTGTTTTCACAGGGGATCACACGTCAAGTCGTGATATTCTCGGACACATTTTCAAACATTTTTATATAATCCACATTCGCACACTGTTAATGGAATAAATGAACCCGCAGGTAAACGAGCCACACTTAACCACAGATCCTTTCGTGTCGTAACCTAAGTGTAACTCATTGTCCTTTAGTTTTTAGGGTTACGTTATTTAAACGTTCAAGCAATTTGCTGTTTAATTTTAAGCGTTAAAAGATAACACAACGCATACATATAAACGGTCACGTAACTATTTACACTATTACAGAGAAAACAGTAAGTCAGTCCGAATTATGATACAAAAATCATAAAGGTTGTTTTTATCAGACTTACTAATAGTAAACACATTGCTGTTTTACAAAGCCATGATAAAATGTAAACAGCACGTTGCTCGTTTATATCATTGCTTTTGATATGAACATTTTTCACTTGTTAACGACTGAGACGTTTGTATCAACACCACAAATGAATGTTTTAAGAAGCTGCTTCGTAAAAAAGCTTTAAATGAAATGTACACGCTTCCACGCGACGAGAAAACACGAGGGATCATCTCGTCCAAACTAAAGCAAATTAATTTCATATAATAAATGTTGGACTAATTGTCATGATATTATATTGTCCTGTGTAAATATGCATGTTAATGGTTTATGGCCATTAATATTTAATGTACAGGCGTTTTCTCTGCGATATATGTGAGTGTTTATTAAATATTAAATTAGTGGAAACCTTCAGTTTGAATAATTAAAAATAAAACCTGCCCGCGGGCTGATGTGGTACAAATCTATTTCCGCAGGGAATGACGGTATATTTATTAATTTAACAAATTTCCCACGTCATATATAGTGAAACTCATTACACGCAAAACAAGATTTCATCCTTTCACAATATACCTGCCAGCAGATTCCTGCCCTTAAATGTGTTACTATTGCCATACTGACGCGTTTCTGACAACAGCCAAGCTAAATACATACAATAAATGTTTCATATGTAAGAACTGGACATTACTACATTACATTAATAATTGTAAATCAAGTTTATAAACATGACGAAGTTTAAGCCTAAAACTTAAAGCAAAAATAAATAGAATATTTTTGTAATCGCGACTTTTCTGTGTGTTATTGTCGTCGGAGACAATTTATAGTTTAAAAAAATAATTTACGTTTATTTATGTTCAGTTTTATTCATGTTATATTTTAATCATGGGTAAAACGTTAAAAAACATTTAAATTGTAACAAAATGTTTGAATGTATAAAAATTAAATAGTCTTGAGTCTCGTTTTAACACCGGTGGGTTTATCGGCGCTTTTTGTGAGCTTTTTTATCATAAATTCAAAGTTTTTCCTGTATTTTAATAAAGGAATGACAATAATATTGTTACTGATAAATCTTGTTCAGTTTTTGTTGTTTTAATTTAAAGAGCTTATAAGTGACCTTAACAGTCCAAATTCTTGTTTTTTATCTCTGTTCTCCATATGCTGGTGTGAAAATACAAAACAGTTATAAAATCCTTCAACGACGAGGCGTTTCAGACAAATGAGTATTTACAGTTTAAAGGACGGCAAACACTTCAAAGCTAAAATTTGATTTTATGTTTTGTAAAATAAGAACATAGTATATTTCACATTCTATCTTTTCATCTTTGCTGTGTTAAACTATTAAATAGTTCATATCGAACTAGTCGCTGGTTTTGTTTTGACTGCTTAATTTGACCTTTTAACCCCTCTGGGAAAGTTTAAATCTGCCCTTTGATCCCTAGACACACACACACATACACACACACACTCACACACACACACACACAGTCAGTAATACGCGGTCTGTCATCAACCTGAGAAAACTATTTTTATAGATTGTTAGACACATTTATTCACGTCTATTAAAGTAATGTGAAATTCGACACAGAAGGCGTGTTAATGGACCTTGTTTTATATTTAAGTCTGTCTGCACAATAATGTAACAATTAGTCTGATCTTGTACTATAATGTAACAGTGACGCGCAGAGTTTCAGTCCTAATTCAGAACTGGCGACGTGAACGCGCGTGTAATAAGTCACTTACTTAAACAAAAATAAATGCTTTAATTATATGATATACGTGCCTTTTAAAAAAACATTTAAAAAATTCTGTTTTTGTTAATATTAAAACACTCTTATCCCCTAAACAGCCCTTTATATCCTTCATTATTTATCAAAACATAGTCAACATTAATGCAAAGAAACGACCATTTTCTCTGTTAGTTTTGTAAAATAATATAACCTGATGATGAACGATAAAACAAACTGATTCTAAAGAATTCCTTCAATTTCATAATATCCGTTGTCATAAAACAATAACATTTTATTTTAGTATATAAGAAAAACATATATTGCACTTATAGAGTGAACCACAGTCCAAATGTCTTATTTTAAAAAATAGAGTAACCGTAGCGTAGAAATTGTCATTTTAATACATTTATTAAAAACATCTCTTATGAGTTTCGGGAAACGACAAGCCATCGTAGCGTTTAAATAGCTACAGATTAAGTCATTATGTTGAGAGTTTATATAGGAAAACAATGGCATATTCTGTTATTTTATTGCAGACAAACAGAATCTAAAGATTAAAATCTTTGGCTTGAAGCGTCGGGTTTGAACTGTGAGATAACATCACAAATAAACTCAAGCCTGACGTGTGTAGGATCTGAGTAACCACTGGAAAGAAGAGAAAGTTACAAATTCAGCAAGTGAGGATCATTATAGACACATCCTTACCTTGAATTAAATATACACATCTTACAGTCTTGGCTATATATAAGTTTTCATAGTGTTTGTATTTAGACGTAAGTCCATAGAGGTTCAATAAACAGAAACGTGTTTAAATAGCGCGTCTTCTTGTTTCCATTTGATTCATAAAAATATGAAAATCACTTCATCAGCGTCCACGACCTTCAGGAGAGAAGATGCGTGTTTCACTCGCTCTCGTTGTTTTCGTCTTGAACTGTGGTTGTGGAATGATTATACAGTCCTTGAGCCATGAGCTGCAGCGCCAGGCCGTTCTTATAACCGGTGGATTTTTTGATTTTGGCTCTCTTGTTTTGAAACCATATCTTTATTTGGGACTCGTTCAGGTTGAGTTCCTGCGCCAGCGACTGTCTCCGCTGCTCCGTTATGTAGCGGTTCGCCTGAAACTCGGCCTTCAGTCTCTGCAGCTGCTCGGCCGTGAACGCGGTTCTCGGTCGCTTGTCCTCTTTCTCGCTTTTCTTCTTTTTCAATTTTCGTGTCCTTGGCCCTAGTGTAGAAACAACAATTAAACGAAGACATAAATATCGTGCAGCAGTATGAACACCTCACACGCACACGAACGGATTCGTGGATGCGGGTTTTGCGTATACCTGCACTTTCCTATAGAGAAATCTGATTGATTCAAAAAAACATACTGCAACTTATATCTGTTAATATTAGTTAATGCACAACGAACTAACACGAATGCACAAATCTAATTATAACCTAGCAATACCAAAGTATAATAAATGCTTTAAATATATATTGTTGGTTCGTGTTAGTTAAACTAATGTTAAGGAATGAAACCGTGCTGTGAAATGTTGCCGTTTCATTGCTAAACACGCGGTAAACGGTGTTTTCAGTGAGAGAAATCTTTCAGTGATGTTTTGGATGTACTTATAGACTAAATGTCTGGAAAACAAAATAAGAATAACAAAGTCTTATAGCTGTTCGGTAAACGTGTGTCTGAGGAATAAATGCTGCATGTGCTACAGAAAGAAAGATTGATTAGCACAACCACTGACGTCAGTGTGATCTCTTAATACAAATAATGATGTTTAAGTGACTTCTGATGTGTGCAGGTTATTCATTGGGAATTGATGGACAGAGATCTAGGGCCTCAGTCCTCCATTATATCTTTAGGTCACACCCACCCAAAGCAGCCGAGACTTGCGTGTACCATCAGAGAAGATCGTTTATTTTTTAAAGGCATAAAATATCCAACCTTATCTGACAGCAGTTATACATATTACATATGCTGTAGTATCGAAGACAAAAACACAACCCGCCTCACCAAAATTTCAGCAATACTGACGTGTCTGTTTTAAAATCACCAGAAACTCACAGAAAACAAACCAACCGGCTGTTTCACTGCATCTGTCTGTGATACATGCACGAGTCTGCTTATATTAAACACTGTCTTGATGAGTAACAAACAATAAAGTGACTTATATTAAGTTTTATAAAACGTTATATCTTATAATTGTTCTTATAACAACAGACAAAATATACATAACAAACCCAAAATAGTTTCCTACAGTTTATTAAACTCTGCAGATAAATGGCTAAAATCTCTGAGATAAACAGCCAATATGACGTTTACGTATTTATTAAATAATACAATAATATTTATTGGGTAACACAAAACATATAACATTTAATACAGATAAAGCACAAACACACAAATACGTGTTTATTATTTCGCTTTGCTGCAAATAATTCGTCCTGTTATTGTTGTACAAACAGCTGCTGTTTACTGTCAGTGTGTGGAATGAATCTCTTATGAAAACCTACTGATGCAGTTTCAGAAAACACTGAATGCAAAGCAAATATCACACGTGATATCACACGCATGTCAGGAGAACCAGCAGAACAGAGAGACAAACTGATGGAGATTCTGCTGCGGTGTGTGAGAGGCAGTCAGTCAATCTGTGTTTTCCAGCAGCCCGGCTGACTTGTGTCACATGTGCACTGTTAAAATGTTTTGTGAGTCCAACCTACAGTGTATTTCAGATAACATCTAACCTGCTTTTAGTCAAGTCACATCATTTTAATGGCTTCATTTATCTGGTTAATTTGGGATACACTGGATTATAGCATTTAACAACAATGGCACGTTTTTTTTTACAGAAACGGAAGGATATTCACGTTGGGAAAGACACAAGCTCTATAAAACCTGACCATTCAAACAAGAGTTTCGACTATGACAGTAAGTGCCCACTGCAAATATAGCATAAAACAGAACCAATAGCTTTAGAAAGAATTAGTTCAGTTTCTACTTCATTGAGATTTTAAAGGACACAAAAATACACGTACAAATGTACATACACACGATTAAACATACATTAAACGAATGTAAAAATATACTTATATTAACATTAATAACGCGCCAAAACAACATCCTAACACCGTGGTTACGCAGACTACAAATTACATCTTTTTAACTAGCCTACTAGTAATGTACTACTAGTACTTTAATTATTATTGTTATTGTTTATTTTTATATTATAACCATTTTCTATAAATAATTAGCTTAAATTAAATTCCAGAACAAATATAAAGTAACATCAAATGTAAAGTTTTTTCTGCCTCATTAAACACACTTTGCATGTTTGTTTTCTAGGAAAGATTAGTGACAATATTTCAGTCTGGTCTACGGCCTAAGTTTCAAAACATGAAGAAACCATGAAGTTAGAAGTTTGACGGCTTTCAGGCGCTGAGTAAAACTAACTGATCAAAACGCAACGTGCCAAATGAAAAAGATGCATTTCAATAAAGTTTAACAGTGAAAGCCTCAATCTGCTCACTGCATTTAATGATATGCTGGAGTTAACAAACTAGCGACTTACCAGATGAGGGTCTGTCCGAGTATCTTGTGCAGTACACCCAGGCAGGCCAGAGTAAAGACTGCGATTCTTTCGCTGTCGGAGATCCTTCGTTCTCGTTCACCACCACGATCGACGTCGTATTCTCCCCGAACCGCGGCGTGCTACCTCCATTTCCATCCACGTGCTTGGATGAATTCTGCTTCGAGGACGGTGAAGACGAGGATGATGAAGAAGTGCTGTCACTGCTGCAGTTTGAATCCTGGTTGCTGTTATGCGACGGCCTGATCACCATCGGGTTCACGTTCTCCCTGCCCGAGGTTTGCGCGCGGTCTCTACTCCCAACATCTTTCCTGCAGCCGAAGTCTGGCCTCAGGATATTGTCGATGAAGAAGTTCGTAGTTCGGTGGACCTGCTGCACAGCCTGGTGAGGTAAAACAGGAGGAGATGGTATGTTGGGTGAGAGGGAGACGCTTTCAGAGTCGGTCGAATCGCGACTGTTTTGATCCTTTTGCGCCTCCATGACCGAGACAACCGATCGCGGTTTGCGCACCAAATTCCACTTGTTGCCAAGAACAGTTATCCGGATAAATAGAGTCTATAATATTATAATGCAAGGTATACGAAATACCTTAAGAAAGACGACTGTCATACCATCAGGATGTTTTTACGACGCTTCAAGTGTCAAAACCCTGTTACTCGCGTCAGACGCAGCATCGCGCGATGCTCCGCAATCCCGGATCCCGTGTGACAGCTCGCGCTTCCCAAACTCTCTAAAACCAGTGAAGCCCTCGCGTGCTTTTCCTGCACCGGAAGCACGTGAGTACAACACACGTGCGATGGACCAATAGAATGCCACCATCCCCGGTGTCACACACAGAGAATGTCCAATAGCATTTAACCATCTTCTGCAAATAATAAATGGACACATTTCCAAAGCAGCTGGTGAACAGTAAACGTGCTCTAACGACGACTGTGTGTTTGTGGATCTGCGTAAGAGTTTAACAGAAGATGCGACAATGTAGCTAAAATGCATCATTATAACTGCAACAAAACATTACAATAGCGCGCAGCTCTTTTTTTATTATTATTATTAGAACAGGCAGTGAAAGGAAGAAAAACAATCTCTCTTAACTTTTGCAAAACAATAACATAAACTATAAAATACTATTGGTGGATTGTTATTTTAAGCATTATTTCAAATATCAATCATTTTGTACCACAAGCAGCAAAGCAAACCATTAAATAACACAATAATCTTTAATAACATCAACCTAATAGGGCAACATAAAATAAAACATAATCAACATAAAATAAAAGGGTTTTTCTTCCGTTACAATTGACGAGTAAGTGCTAAACAGCATCTTCAAGTTATTAAATAAAATCTAAAAGCTTTAAATGTAGCTGACACTGACTATTATAAATTACACAATCCAAAAGGCAGGACGCGTTAAAAACAGCTAAAATGACTGTTTGCAAATAAAGCTTCAAATTCCATTTAACCAATTAGGAATAAAAATAGAAATGGTAAATTTGTAATAATAATAATTAGCCCTAAAAATGTATTTAGGTGCCTGCAGCGTTTATTCTCATAAAACAGGTTGAAATCTTTATTCTAGCAGCTCGAGTGGTAATATATTTTTAATTAGGACACTATCAATGTGCTATTGGAGGCAAGCGGCTATTGTGCGCCACGCAGCTTTTCAGCGCTGAATTAGCGCAGCGGCTCTTATCTCCGCCGCACGCGTCGTCTGGAGAGGCCGAGCAAAGAGTAATTTATAGGTTTTAATTAGCGGCCATTCCGCCCGATCAGCTCCGCGTTCATCACCGGCGAGGGAATGAAAGGCGGTCAGAGTCGCTGTCACTAACCGCTGGCAGGCCGCTTTATCACGGGCAGCAGAGCCGCAGTACACGAGGCCTAATTTCCCCGGTGCTGATAAAGCTCGTGGAATAAAGCCGGAGTCGCTCGAGACACCGTTTACCGAAATGACTTTATTGACGACTTCACGTCTCTAATTCATTTTCCCCGTCGCGTCCCGGTCCGGATGGGATACAGTACCGGGATGATGGATGTGCCACCGGCCGCTGCTCGTGTGACGCGCGCGCCTCTCCAAACTTCACCAAATCACGAATATCTTATAATAATATTGCGCGCTCCCGGCTAGCTGCGTTGCCGTGACCGCGCACTGGATGTGTAATTACTGTACAGACTCTGAGTGAATGTAGTGCACAACACAATGTGCTATTAGTGAAAACATCACAATAAACAGACAACAACAGAGATAAAACAGCACACCTGTGATCATCATGAAGCCGCGTTTGAAAGCATCTTCATGAAATCTGAACCCGTTTCCTGCTCATGTGTGATTAATATTTGCTTTACAGTCTTCCTGAGTTATTTCAGCCAATCAGCTAACAGTATAATTTGCTTTATTAACATGAAAACATTACTGCTGTATAAGAATAACTGCACATTATACTACGAAATAAATTAACATGAAAGGCTGTAAATTAACACGTGCAGTGAAGTTTTTTTTATTTGACGTTTTATAAATGAGGGTGCATCAATTTAACCAAATTCAACCTGTGATAAATTTGAACAGTCTAGTTAAAAAGTGTAAACCAACTAAATTGGGCGTGTTTTCCGCAAACCAATGTGAACAGAAAGTTTCCATTCAGTATTTAAGCAAGATATTATTGTGGCCAGTGGATTGTGGGAATTTAACTAGTTAAAATGATTAAAATAACTTACAGTTGCCATCAATTTATGGAGATTAACCGGCTAACCGCAACAATTTCCTGTTCAAATTCCTCTGCAAAATAATAAAAGCTAGTTAGACAAATGTCACAAACTGCGTGTTTACTGAAGTTTAGCAACGCTCTACCAGTTGAGCTATAATATATTAGTTTATACTGAGCTACAGTATAAAAATAACAAAAAACGTTTAAAACAGATAAATTAATTCGGTGTGACGTAAAATCCGATCTGTGCCAATTTCAGTGCCAATTTCTGATGTATAACAACATTTATACAATATTATACAATATTTATAACAATATTAACTTATTTACATTAAAACATCTGACCTTGCAGCCAAATTGCATAAGAATGTTCCAAATTGTTCCAAATTGTTGTTATCACGTACAGCTGAATACAAACAATGAAGAATTGTTAAGTTAACTTTAAATTGAACTTTTAAGTTAACTTTAAACTTTAAGTTAAAATCACAATTGAGCCTCATAAAAGAGACACGTTATTTATTTTAATTATATTTGTTTGAACTATGACTACAGACGTTCTCTTTATAAAAGCATATTCTACAAGATAGAAAGCTAGAAATAGCTACAATTCAATCTTTACTGTATTTGTATCGTATAAAAAGAGTGAACACACTGTACAGCAGCGAGCTGCTATATCTGACCAGTCAAATGTGTCGAACCCTCAACCATCTCCCAATGTAAATACATCAGCGCCTCCAGTGGATTTTCTTCACACTACAGGGACACATCCATTTAAAATAAAGGAAAAATGATGAATATTACCATGTTGTTGAGGGCCAATGAATAGATAAATGAATACAAATAAACACAAAGAACTAGATTTAAAAGAACATTTGTAAAAATAATTAATACTGGTGTGGCGTTTATTAAAGCCACATGTCCAGCTGTTGTATATCACTAATGCCATAGATAATGACTGAGCATTGTGAACAGTCCACTGCTATGAATGTTCAGTATCACACTAACACAAGAACCAGAGACACGATAAACAGCCCAAATATAAGCTCACATCACCCTTACACACGCTTGTCCTTTAGCGAACATCTGACGATACCTTGTGGTCAAAGGGAGTAACTGTCACATGAAGAGTAAATGACTTCCCTACGTGAAACCACGTTATACATAACATTTTATATTTAAATGATTAAATATTACCCGCTTTATGGCAAGATATATTACTATTTATCAAGATATAATATACTATTAGATATTATTATCTTTAAAGAAACAACCAATAAACGGGATGTTTCTGATATCCAATATAAGTCATGCAGAAGCTTCATTTAACCAGCAGGTGTCACAGTAGTTTATGTAGATCAGGTTTATAAGGACCGAGACATTTAAGATACTTTTATTGAGAACAACAGGTTACTTTCATTTTCAATATTGGTCAGTTTTAAAATGACTTTATCTTCTCTACGATAGAGCTTCATAAGATTCATAGAGACGGGATGGAGTGTATATACACAATGTTAGCTGTTATAGTTTATAGCTTATAAATTCAATAGAAATTAGTAAAACTATTGTAATTAAATACAGCCGTTTACTTCTTGCAGATCATTTTCTTTACATTGTAATTGTGTTACTGCAGCCCTGTTACTTTAAAAATAAGCTTAACCACCAGGCAAGAATGACACATAGCACAATAATTAATATTTGTTTTCATTCATAATTCATAGATTTTTCAGATCCAGTGGCAGAATAAAATACTGAAAGTTATTCTGGAATTATTACTTTCCATAGATTCACAATTCAAGTCAGTGACGCTCCAGGCCGCGTGGTGGCAGTAATCCACTGCGACGCGTGACGTCATGCCGCAAGAGGAAAAACAAGGTGCATTCTGGGACATGAGATCGTTCAGACTCCATCTTGCTTTTTACATCATTCTAGATAAATGATCCATTTAAATGTTTAAAGTCGGTGAAACACTCAATTCTTAATAATAGTTATAAGAGTTTAATCACTGTCATGCAGTGTGAAGTGATTCATTAAGCGCTTCGCGGTCGATTCAGGGAATCACGTTGCTGGAACCCGCGGCAGTGACGCGTCCACACGGCTCCCGTTGACCGACACCGAACTCACCGGCTCGTAGAAATGGGTCGTTCGCGGAGCCGCAGCTCCTCCCGGTCCAAACACTCCAAAGGCAGCAAACACAACAAGAAGCGCAGCCGCTCCCGCGACAAAGACAGAAAGAGACGCTCCAAGTCCCGCGAGTCCAAGAGGAACCGGCGGAGAGACTCGCGCTCCCGGTCCAGATCGAACACGACCGGGTCCCGCCGGGAGCGAGCCGCGTCACCGCCCGAGAGGATCGACATGTTCGGCCGGGCGCTGAGCAAGAGAGGCGCGGTGGACGAGAAGCAGAAGAAAGAGGAAGAGGAGAGGAAAACTGAAATGGAGAGACAGAGAAGAATGTGAGTGTCTGCAGATACTAATGATGAACTCAAATATATACCATAATATTACATGATAAGTGATGTGTACAGTATTGTGATTATATGCTGTTATATGTTTACATGCCGGTCATCCTGCGAGTGCCACCAAAATACAGCAAATGAGTCTGTCTGTGTAAAGTGCTGCAGTAATGACTCAGCTGAGCATCAGTACAGCGATTCACTGACACTAAACTGACCCTCACTGTCAGCCGACAGCAGGAGATAGAGGAGCGGCTCATAGAGGAGGAGACGGCGCGGCGTGTGGAGGAGCTGGTGGCCAAACGCGTGGAGGAGGAGCTGGAGAAACGCAAGGACGAGATCGAGAGGGAGGTGTTGAGACGGGTGGAGGAGGCCAAACGCATCATGGAGAAACAGCTGCTGGAGGAGCTGGAGAGACAGAGACAAGCAGAGCTGGCTGCCCAGAAGGCCCGCGAGGTACAGAACACACACCTCCTGTCCTCTAATGACCAGATCTTTAACCTGCAGCTCTCTGGACCCAGCCAAAGAACACACACACAC
>JAZGTK010012763.1:0-14737 GCA_036877625.1 Ambastaia sidthimunki | reverse complement strand
CATAATCCCTTTCATGTGAATAATTTAAATGTGTATGATTGGTTAAAGCATAGGAACTTATGAGTCTTTATAGTTAAAAGATTAATTACTAGTTAAATTACAGTAAACCTTAACTTTTCTGACTTTTGTTGTTGTTTGGTTGGAATTGGTAGTCATGTTTTGAGTGACGGCCCTGTTAAATCTATTTCTCCCCATATAAATGCAAATATTTTTCAGTGCTCTAAATCAACAACAAATAGTTAGTTAATCATATGTTTCACATAATAATTACAACATTTCTGCTAACAGGGAATGTTTTCAAAGCGCTGGCTAATGTTCTGTAGAAGTTCTCTCAAAGTTATCAAAATATGTTCTTGTAGTAATGTTTGTTTTTTATGTTAGAACTTTTTTAACGCAGTAATGTTAATACAAATATCTAAAAAACTAGAGGTTTTGAACATTCTTAAACATTTTAAAATAACATTTATAACATTTTTGTAACTTAAAGGAAACATTGGGAAAACATTCTTACAACCCAAAATTGTTAGCTGTGTCAATGCTTACCAGATGATGCACTCTTGATATTTGGTGTATGTATTTACAGTATGTTTTTGTGTGTGTTTGTGTATTGATCAGCCAGTTTGTCTACAGATTTTCAGTGGACAAACAACAATTTGACTTGAGCTGTAATTCTGTCCCTGAAAGTCTTGTTTCTGTTTGCCTCAAATGAAATATTCCATCTAACTTAAGACTTTGAATGATCTCCTCAGATTTGGAAACAAAACACCTTTATTTGTGTATTCAGTGTTGAAGTGCTTTGTTCTGGTTTGCTGTCAGCTGGGCATTACAGTAGGCAGAGTAGGACACTGGCACAGTCCTGTCACTCTACATTAAAGCCAGCTTCAGCTACTGCCTAAATGCTGTTTCCGACAATGGCTAATATGATTGAAATTAATGTGTTGTGGGAAATGTAGTGGGTTTACAGAAATGCTGGTGCTGATAGTATTGTGGATTAACCTCTTTAGCTACAGCATGGCTTTCGGTTGTGTTGTCTCAGAGCTAATGTGAATTAACATGATGGTTTATGGGCTAACGTGACTAGCATGGTCAAATGTTAAGATGCCAGTATATAGACATAATATATATGACATAAGAATGTTCCAGGAAGTGATTTCTGATAGCACACGAACTGTACACAGCTAAGAATTTGGGAATTGGCCTTTAATGAGCCAATTTGTGTGTAAATTATTCATAGTTTTACATAAATTGTTCCAATTGTTGAACTGAATGTTTTTATTTACATAATAAATAATAAAAAATTAACAATCATTTACACATAAATTTGTTTACAAAATATACAGTATAAGTTTTTTTAAAACATGATGCTTTTTTCTACATGGTACCATGGCAACATACTGTACTATACTGTACTGTAACATGGTAAATGAACTTGTTATGCATAGGGATGGGTTAGCATGATTAGCAAAGCCAGCTTGTTTATCTAGACATTTTCTAATTTTAGTTTTAACTACTATTTTTTTCTTTGTGTTAAAGGGGCTGAATTTACAGATGCAACATCTTTGCAATGAAGTTGGCATACTGAGAGAGCGTGCTGTGCATGCTTTTTTTGCATGCTTTTTGTGCATGCTTTTTTTGCATGCTTTTGACAGGTAACACTACAAACTCAGTGAGGAGTTGCATCTCTAAATTGAACCTTTAAAACAGCAACTACAGCCGTCGAGGCACAACCGTTAAAAAATCACCACCTAGCTAATACGACTGTCAGATTTTTCTGTTATTATGCATAATCCATAGGTTCCTGTTGTCTGTGTGGTCTTTAATAGCCTTATAGATATTTAGCCAATATTTAGCCAGTTTCATACCTGTCAGTTATCTTATTTAAGAGCTACATACCCTTAATTGAATTTGCACTGTTTGTTTAAATAAGTCAGGGTCAACAAAGCTTTACTACCATTATTGTCCAAATTTTCAATATTGCTATGGACAATACAGAGCAAATAAGCAAACACTATTGAGAAATATAGACAGGGAGAGGGAGGGACAAGTAAAAAAATAATAAAAAATAAACTAATTAAAATAAAATATTTTATAAACATTACACAGCATAAACGAAATCTAATATACGCATCACAATTATTTGCGTAGAAAATAATCTCTAAACAAATTTTCATCAGTGATATATTTGTGGTTGCAGGGATTGACATTTCCCCAGTGTTTGTCTTCTCAACCCAAACCAAAATGCTGATCTCAGGTCAGTCACCATGAATATCTTCTGCTGACAAATGATCTTGTTATCGAATTATGCAACACTAAAACGGCTCAATATGCTTGGCCTGATTCAGCATGAAGGAGCTGATAATTAAGGCCATTTCATTAATTATTCAACATGAATATTCACTATTGTGGATTTGGGTGAAGTGGTGAAATATTTACGTGTTTTCTCCTCCAGTGCGCTAATATTTCATGCAGTGCCTAAATTTATCTTGACTGCACACTGTACGGGAGAGAGAGAAAGAGATATAAGGGCAGAAAGCTTCTCTTAACAGGCGGTGTTCAGAAGCAAGGCAACAAGGCCGAAACCAAGGCTGACATCACATCCTGTCTACTAAAATGTCGCCATCTGGTCACTTTTTAAAAGCAACAGTGATGTCCCGCATCCTTCATTGCCTGTGATAAAATGTCAATTTATTTATACAAGTCATTAGAAATATCATTTATAAATGTCATAAATGTCAAATGATTTATGTTAGTACATACTGTGATTGCATTTCTACCAAAAAATTAACATTGCATTCAGTTGAATTGTTTGAATTATATATTGAATATTTACACAATCTTTATAAACCTCACTTTAATATTATATTATTACAGATTATAGTTCTTTGTGAGATACATTTAAACCAGTTTCATTAGCAGAAACTTTCATAGACAAACATCTTAACTCTCTGGGCAGTGGTGCAGCAAGTTTTGGAAGCCACTAAAGACACAAAAAACATGCCATCGAAGATTAGAAAGATGCAGTGGAGACGGAAAAAGAAAACATCCTTTCAGAAGCATAAATAAACCGCTGCTCTGTGTGGAAGCTGTATGGTGTCAAAAGTTGGGCGGCGTTTGCATGCGCCTCGCCCTCACGCACCCGCGCCTCAAAGACTGCGGGAGCAAAAGCAGCATCCGTGTGATGAAATATTCAATGCCGCCACTGTTTCAGTGTGCAAACCGAGTCCAATGCTACGTTAAATTATGCATCCTACACACACACTCGCAGACACCAGCACTTAACAAAGACATACTTTAAATATGAGTCAAAATCTTCTCCTAGGAGTTTATGTGTATATCTGGGTGTGGCTGAATTCTGTGTAACAAATGGGAAAATATATAACAGCATACGGTATCAACTACAGACGTTATGGAAGCTACAGCTTTTGTTATAGAATGTGAATGTGCTGTGTTTGTTTTACATAAACCCTGTGTTTGTCTCTAATCAGGTTGTTTTTCTGTTGGTGAGCAGTTATTGTTAATAGCCAGTTGCTCCCTCGTGGAATAAAGCGCGTCCAAATCCAGCTCTACCCAAGAGTCCCGATACTAACAGCAAATACTCTCTTAGTCCCTCAGCAGGGCGTGTGTGTGGAAGTGTGAACTTGACTTTGTGTCCTCCTTGTCACAATGGATGTTTGCCTTGGACAGCTGAAGCGCAATTCTGAGGGGTTCTGCTTATCAACGGCTAAACCTCAGAGAGAGACTGAAAAAGGCAGAATGAAGAAATAGAATTAAAAATATTAAAGGATGGCACACACAAGAGCACTAAGGGGACATTTAGGGTGATTACACAATTAAGCGTCTGACGCATTCAGGGGAAAACGTGCTCTCGTGCTCACGCCCACTTTTGCAGTCAAGGGTCTGTCTGCACTTTTTGTTTAGACTGTCTCAGAGGAATGGAAGTCGCTCGCCCTCATTGTTTTGCCAGTGTGTGGGTGTATTGTTTTGGGCACAAAGGCTCCCGCACCCCTGCAAGATACGACTAATGCAACACAATAGGACTACTTTAGCATTTAGCTCAGTGGCCTGTGAAGACAAAGGTCCCGACAACCCACGCGCATGTGTGTTTATGTGTGTGTGTGAAGTCGTTTAAGAGTGAAAGATACATCCTGTCTTTCAAATGCAATTTTTTCTTACCCAGAAACACATTTAGTCAATTTCCACCAGTCTGACAGCTCAACAAACAGCCAGTTGTATAATTCAAATGTCAAGCGGTATATAGACCAGTGATTCTCACCCAGGGGTAGACATACCCCCCGGGGCTGCATTAGCAGGTTGCAGGGGGTACTTGCAGGGGGTTTCGATTTTGCTTTGTTAAGCATATTAAACAGGAAATACAATTTGAAATTTAAAATGAGGGCTTTCCGAAGACAAAAAGAAAGAAAAAGAAGTCGATTTCAGCATTGGTGCTTATTATTAACTCACTTCTCAACAACAGCACAATCTTCCCTATTTTTCCAATTTTTCCCTTCTTTCCGACCCATCAAATGTCTCATCCAATTAAACCAAAACTAAATTAAACACACTTATCAAGCCACAAATTCAATATTTCTTAAACTGCTTCTGTTTAAAATGAGCTGCTTCACACATAGTATTGATTTGTTTTACCTTAAAAGTCAATTATTGTAAAGTCTATTTTAATATTAATAATAATTGTGCTTAATAATATATCTGTTTAATATATCTGGTTTTGTCTCAACAAAAAAGTAACAGAGTGGCGACTGTATATGCCATCAACAATGTAATCATGTAAATATTTTAATCCTAATGTTTTCCAACTAAATATTTTAGTTAGAATTAGCAATACAGCAACACTGTCTCATTCAATGCCATGAGTCTATATTTTTGGTTGAGAGGAAACATAGGAACATAGAGGAAACACAAAACCAACTTTCAAAAAACGTTTTCGCTTACATACATCTGGATACAATTAGTGAAACATAAATAGCGGCTTTATTCGAATGCTGCCCGGCCAATCAAATTAGAGAACCAAAATGAACTGTTATAACTTCATAAGTCTTGTTATTTTCTGGTATTTACCAGAAATTACATAGTTTACCTTTAAGTCTCCTTTGTGTTCACATCAATTCAATGCAGTTAATCCAATTTAGGAACACTTGTTAGATATAAAGCACTTAGCACAGTAGCTTTAGCGCACTAATTGCAAAGCCATTCTCCCTTGAGCAGACTGGTGTGAAGTGCCGATCTCGCTCAAGGGCACGAGCTAATAGTGCAGTTCTGTGATCTCTCCACTTCCTGTGTCACTCATACCAGAGAGTGAACCTTCAGTCTTCTGTTACCCTGATCCTTAACTATTATCCCACCACAACCCCACAGTGAGGACAACATCCCAGCTAACTCTAGCTTGTAAGAACCTTTTCCTAGTTTTCCCACAAAAATGTTACCTTTTAAAAATGTTCATAACGTCCAGTAGATGTCATATTAGTTTTAGATGTCATATTAATGTTATGGTTAAGTTATAATGGTATTATGGTTATAATGCTTGGTTATGGGAACGTTTCTGTAACATTTTTAAAACGTTCCACTAACTACTTAAGAATAAGGTTTTTTAGATGTGTGTGTGTTATAAAAGTTCTAATAGCATTACTGCAAAAACAATTTTTGATAACTTTGAGATAACTTTTACAGAAAGTCAGCCAACGTTCTCAAAACGTTCCCTGTTCGCTGGGATGAAAGCCAGCAGATCATGTCTTTGTAAAACAGCGTGTTGTACGTGGGTGGATGCTGATTCAAGGTGTTTTATTTTTTAGAGTTACACATAACAGCACACCATATAAAAGCGGTCACTTAAAAAGACAATATTGTCCATTTGTTGTGTCTTCTATAGTCTTGTAGTGCTTTGGAGCTACTTTTAAACTGCATTAGATATAAACACTCACACAAACATATGCACATGCATATATATATATATACACACACACATATGTACATCTACACACACACACACACGTATGGCCATACACAACCACACATCCAACAGAAGAACAGCAATCCAGCTTTGTAACAATCCTCAGAGTTTTTGTTTAATGACGTCTTTCAGTGTGTAATGGGTTTGAAACGCTAGCGTCTGTTTTCTGTTTTGACCATGTTTTCAGACGACAGTGATGAATAAAGCTGCACTTTTTGAACGCTGTTCCAACTAAAATATTGTTTCAAATGAATATGTTTCCTTTCTGCTTATACAGTTATCCTTCGTTTTTTGTCACTCGTCCTGTCCGTTGTTTATATATTTACAGTTTTTTCCGCTGAAGCTCAAGCTGGCATCAGGAGAAAGTGATTGTGTGTTTTTTTTCCTACATTGTGCGTATGTTGATGGCACCATCTGTGACAGGAAGGGGGTGGGAGGAAAACATGCTTCTCCATTAGAAAGTGAATAGACTGTTGCCGCCCAAACATTCCTTATATACCCAATTTTTGATATTCAAGCACTCATTCTGACAAAATAACATGGCATATGCCATCTATTTCCATCCGTATATCCTTTCTCGTCCCTTTTCCTCTCACAATGGGTGGTCATGTTTCTCTAGCTTTGTTTCTATCTCTCTCTCTCTCTATTTCCCTCTGTAATTGGGTGTATTATGGGACTGGAGGCAATGAGCATCATGGACATGGCTCAATGCGCATCGAAAGACAGAGAGAGAGAGAGAAAGCAAGAAAGAGTGAGAGAGAGGGGGGGTAGAAAGCTACAGCAGTTTCAGGCAATAACATGAGAGTTGAAGGAAAAAGACTATGCTTTGTCTGAGAAGAGAGGAGAGCAGAGGAGGGAAGAAGGAGAGTAGAGAAAGGGAGAAGAGGAGAGCAGGAGAGAGGAGAAGAAAAGGGAAAGGAGAGGCGTGAGAACATGATATAAAGATAAAGGCGAGCAAAGGATCATGAGGAGAAAATTGTGTCTCTTTTCCTCACCAAAATGGACACCCTGGAAAAAAGGCACTTTATCTGAGGATCTACAATTTGAACACTGTTCTTCAGTAGCTCACTTACACTTGACAATAATCCCAGAGTATCAGGTCTACATATCAACCTCAGTTATTTGCCACAGAGGCACCAAACCTGAAACAGGTCTGAATATATCAGACCAAACCACTGAAGCTACGGGATATAAGTTAATGCTGCTTGTCGTGGGCCTGCGCACGCATGCGTTCATGAAATACGCTACAGTGGTGCATTCAGTTCCCTCACGCGTAAAATTAAAGAGTCATATCCTGGAAACAGCACAAACGTGACACACACACACACACTTCCCTGACACAGCAGAACTAATGTAGGTGTTGGTCCATTGGTGACCAGTCAGCTGTGTGTAACCACCACGATAAGGCCAGGACACCTCGATTTTACCGCTTTGTTATGTCACACACAATACCTAACATTCAATATTCCTGCTCACACAGACACAAAAGACGGACAAAACGCCACAGCTGGCCAATAAGGATACCAGGAGAGGGACCACAAATCAGCCTCACGCTTTTTACCAGGAGGTTACAAAAATACATGTTCTGATGACACTCTCTCACTGGTGAACTTAAGAACAACAAATGTTCTTTTTGCTGAAATCTCAGTTCCCACAAGCAATATAACACTGTACTATAGATGTGAGCGAATGACAGGAAACTGTTAATGGGGCCAAAAACAACCTATCAAGGCAGTGAACAGGGGCAAACACACTGGAAGTGTGTATTCTTCACTCGCTAGTTTAATGGCTAATTAGGCAAAAAGCTGGATGAGGACCTCAGCTAAGCGGATTTCTCTGCGGTCCCATAAAACAATATAATGGACACTCTTTCATTCACTTTGTGTGCTTTTTTCCTCCACATGTACAGAGCCGCGAGAAGTCTTGCTATCCATGTGGGGAATATTCCAGAAGAGCAGCAGTTACTTAAGATTCAAACACAGGGATAACAGATGGCTACCAGAAAAAAAAAACACACATGGAGTGAAAGAATAAGAGCTGGAACCTCTAAGGACTGCCAAATCCACTGCTTGAAGTTTAAATTAACAACAGTGCCATACAAACCATCCACTGTCAGTCAATTCAACATCAATACGCCAGTTAATTTCTACTGTCCATTTGAAAAAAATAGTCTGATTCTGGTCACTGGAAAAATCTCAGCTTCTGACTAAATTAAATAACAATATATAGTAATAATTGCGAATAACAATTACATTTTAAAAACAAAGTTGACTTACAGATATGAACGAGATGCTCATAACGTGACAATTCAGTGCTTATTTTACAGAATTTTAACAGAATGTTGGCTTTAGAAAACATATATCACAACTTATATTTATATGGGGAATTCAGCCTGTGCTTTTTGTTGTCTTTGAAAACCCAACAGCTTATTTTTTTCAATATCTTCCTTACTAAAGAATCAAAACGGCAAAAATAAAAAAGATAATATAAATGAAAAAATAATAAAATGATAAAACTACAAAAAATGCAAGTAAATGATATACTTTTAATTTCACGAGTGAACCATTTTTTCATTAATGTCAAATTGTAAGGTTACAATTTGTTACAATCCCCACAGGAGGCAGATTCCTGCCGTAAACTGCCTTATAGTGGCGAACGAACAATAAATGTTTAGAAAAAAAATTACACTGTGGTAATCAAGACCATTCTGCACAAAAAGCACCCATTGCTAAGCTAAACACTTTAGCTATTTTTTCACTCTTGAAATAGCCCCCATTGTCCAACGGCTGAAAAAGGAAACAACTGGAGGTTGAAGTTTCCTGTGCCATTCATTACTGATTAAGAAAAAATGCTGCCATTGACTTCAACAATGAGCAGTGCCAACACAGCCAAGAGCAATCGATGCAGGGAGCAATCAAACTTCAGGGTGATCAATCAATCACAGAGCTGCTTTATCACACCGACTGCTTTACTCTCCCTGAATCTGTCACCGCAGCAGACCTTAGGGCACTCTGAGAGGCCAGTGGACAGAGAGAAGACACAAGAATTTAGCATTAATGTCATACTGAGCTACGCTTAGAAGCAGACTTGCATCTAAAACAGTGGTTAAAATGGTTTGTTGGTTCTCTTGGTTTATAACACAGAACAGACGTCACGTTTCAATGAGAAACACTGCTTTTTGTTCCTTTATTTTGGGTTACTTAAATGAAACTGCTTGCAAAGTGAGTCTCCTCAATGAGTAGTTTACCCAAACAATACATGTACAATACAAGCACTTTGTGTTGTTCCAAACCTGCATGCTGTTATTTTTACAGTGGAATAAAAAAGTACAAATTGAAATGGATAAAGCCCTTTTACTATTCATGGTGAACACGGCTGTCAAGCTGCAAAAAGCACCTCTACTGAAGCTCACTTTTATAAAATACTGCATCAATGTCATTGGTGCAAAAAAATGATGTTTGTTATCTTGTGTGTAGTAAAGAAACCCAAGATGTCAGTTTTTGAATGCACACCCAGGTTAGATATGAGATTCTGGCAGGACAGGATCATCAGTGATAAATGATTTATGTTTTGATCTGTTCCTCACACAGACCTATCGAATTGCATCAGAAAACTTGGACACGTCACACAGGTTGTATAAATGAGGGTTTTACAATGCTTGTTCGGTCACTATAAACTATAGGGAGAGATGCAATTCATCAAATATTCAAAAACACGGGTTGAACTTTGACTTTAAACTCCCCTCTTACGCGGTGGGTAATGCATGAGTCATTTTATCACAACGGTTTTTACTGCGCACAATGACAACGCTTTAAAGAAAACACAATGCTAATAAGCGAATTTTCCAAGCAAATTTTCCCTTCATGCAAATACGTGTGCTGCACATCCACACCGCGACATAATCGCTTCCCACAGGTGTGCGTCTCCACGGCTAACCGCTGTTCTACTGCACTCCATTTATTCAGTCTTCACTGACTCCAGATTATGTAACAGCCAATATAATTCAGCTTATTAAAGTCTAATAAAATCCTTATTAGCGAGAATGTGCGTTTGATTAGGTCACATTTACAGCAAACTGGTCAACATTTATTACAAAGCAAACAGTCAATACTCCATGACGTTTCTTTTTTAAGTTGTTGCTTTAGATTTTATCTCTATTAGGGCACTGAAGCTGTTTTGCATAACAGGATTTTGATATTGGCAAAGATCGACAGGGACGCATTTGTCTTTGTCAGGCCCTATATGTGATTCAAGCTAATTTGTGGGTCGCTGGAAGGGGCGTCGGACGGGGTGGAACAGAGTAACAGGGGCCCTTGTTCAGGAGGGGGGCCACAACAGACCTGGAATGCAATCGCGGAGCCCAAAAAACGTTGTGGTGCCCCTGTCATTGGGATTGAGGGACTCCAAGACACGTCTAGAAACATTATTGTGAGAAAGCTGCATTTGATGACATCATCAACCCTATGTTTGCTCTGACTTCAGCTTAAAGCCCTTCACACACATCAGTGTGACTCACAGCATGCTCTGAACATTAGAAGCACAAGCATACATGAGAGACCTTGCTTATTACACACACACATACATGTCCTTTACATAGAGACCATAGGCTTTATGCTGATGTCACATGCAAACAAAATTCATCGCATCTGGTATCAACCTCAGTCAAGGATGGGGGAGTGCTTTGGGTTCGGGCCAAATTTCGGGTTTCTTAGCCCTCCTCCCAGAAAGCATGCCAAATAATTTATGATAATTTCCGATTGCATGTTCGTGCGAACTTGTGAAATACCCTATATGGCAATTCTCTCATGATCACTTAAGCCCCCTAAAAACCTTTTAACCTCACAAATGGGTGAAGAAAAAGCATGCACACACATACACACACGGGATTGACTGCTCTCAATTTCCTGTTGGGAGTGAAATAATCAAAATCCTTCACCGGGCCATTCCAAATCTCATCGTCATTGTTAACTGTTCTCCTTATTCCTCACACACAAACACCTTTTGTACTTTAAAACAGCCTGTGCACGCTCAGTAGCTTTCAGTTCCTGGCCTGAGAGTATAAAATTGATGAATTTGCGAGGGAAAATGAAAAAGAGAGAGGAAAAGAGACAGAGATGAGGAAGCTGTATTATTCATGTGAATCACTATTTTAGTTGAAGGACATTTAAAGAATAAGAAGGTGCACTCACTAGTACACAACTACTCCTTTTGCTTTAAACAAATGAACTCAATGTGCCCCAATGTGCCAATCATATATTGTTTTAATAAGATGAATCAACATATGATGGTTTAACAAAAGATTATTACATACATGGCCTCTGATTCACACATGCTCTTTCATGCTGTGTTGGTGTTTAGAACTTGTCGCCCTTTGATGATGAAAGCGTCTTTTGGATAATGTGTCCCACAAGCCTCTGTCTGATTGTAAGTGAGTGGTGTAAATTACACTGCAACCCATGGTACGACATTCAAATCATATATAAACAACCACGCATTTACAAATCTACAAACACGCAAATCGTACATACACTGCGTAAACACATAAATCCTCACCAACCCACATATTCATTAAAAACACCAAGACTGAAATTACACAACACCCCCATCAATGCAAACCAAGAGAAACCAATGTGAAAAACAGCCCCACCCTGCGTGTGAACTCTCACTTAAGAAATTCAACACACCACCCACCAACAAAACATGGGAACAGATACAGCATCTTAACTAGAAACTTGCCCAAATCTCAGATGACTCAGTCTAAACAAATCCCCTTCAGTTGTGCAAACCACACAAGTATCAACACTAACACTCAGCTGTGATCTTTAATGGATTTTTGATGGTCCATTATCTTGCATTGACTGTGGTACACTATCAATTATCAGCTATTGCAACTATTGAAGTATGCCCTCTATTTATTGCTGGTAAATAAAGCATGTAGGCAACCTATATTGCAAATGGCATCACATAATTCAAAAATAGCAAGCGTTAATGTGTGACTGCTAAATGCAGTATTGGAACAGAAATGTTTTTTTCTAAGCCCACTACAACACCTACTTTTTTCATAACTAATCCTTCAATACTGGAAGACCTTGAATATTCTGTAGAAATAACTCAAGACAGAAAGTTTGATTGGAGGTCATGCCTTTAATTAAACTTTTAATTTGATATCACAAAGCAATTTGGTAATTACCAAATTTGACCAACATTGGGTCCTCTTACATTACTACCAAACATATAATGTATCAAAGAATCTGTACAGCCTCCAAAATATGTCAGATTTTTTTGGTTGTGACTTCAAAGACCTGAGCTCTTCCTGTAGCATGGTGTTGGTTACACCAAGGTCATGGGTTCAATTCCCAGTGAACACACAAACTGATCAAACGTATACCTTCTATTCCATGTAAGTTGCTTGGGATAAAATTGTGTGCCAGTTGTGTTTATGTAAATGCAGCGTTTGATACAATTAGAGACCCAGGAGAATGTTAATACGTATTTTTCCATTATTCCTGTAGGCAATCTTTTTTTATTCTTTGCCAAAAATAAATGGCGACATTTGCTACAATCCATATAATCGAGGCTGCGTTGTTTCTTCCCAATATAGGTCATCCACATGATGTAAACAATCACATCATCTATAGATGAGAATTGTCTCTATTTATGACTATAATCCCTATATATCCCTTTATAATCCCTATAAACAAATAACAAACAATTCTAGAATCTGTTTGGTTTGATGCATGTTTACCCAAATTGAATTGTAATTTTCATTAAATTTTCAGAATGACACGATGTGTCTTTATTAGTCAATGAATCAAGGTCATATGATCTCCATGCACGTCTGCGCCGTTTAGCTGCATGAATCGCCTTTGATGTTTTCAAAGCTACAGGGTGTCTCTTTATTTTGAAGATGCTGTCCTCCTCTTTCTTCTAGATGCTGCCATACCAACACATCTCCTGTGCAAACACACACACACACACGCACAGAAGCAGAGAAAGACACAGTCCGCTGGCACTCGTCGAGCGAGGCGTTGACAATCTTCTCCTTATATAAAACTGAATATTGAGCATCAATTCAACTCCATCATCCCCGACTCAAAACCGCGACACGCTGCCAATATCCTGCCCCCAATAAAGAAATTAAATCTAACGTTTTATTAGCGTTTTATTAGAGCTGAAAGGCAGCGACTTGTACACTTAAACGCACGCGCTCGCGCGCACCGACGCCCATTAAAACACCACGCACGACACTCGGCAAAAAGCATCCTGTGTCTCAAGCTCTCTCTCTCTCTCTCTCTCTCTCTCACACACACACACACTCAACTGTAGGCTATGAAGAGTTTGAACAGTGTAAACTGCAGCATCTCAGCCCTCGCTTGTACTAGTCAAACATCCATCGGCCATTGATTTATTGACCATTAAGAAATAACGTCACCTCATTTAAAAACATAGACTCACCGCATCTTAAACAGCTCTGAAGTGATCCGATCCGGATGCGCTCAGCACCACCGGACTGTGCGATCGGTCCTTAATTCCCGTGACAACGTGTCTGTGCGCGGATACAACACGCAGAGAAATGATGCTTTAATCTTCAGTTCCCAGATGCGCTTTTATGAGGCTTGAATGCTCCCAAAGACACGCGGTGGGGATAAAAAGCGATATATCGAATATCCTCCGTCTCTCTACCCAATGGGTCTACGGTACCACGCGGGATCGGAGCCCCTATTTTGTATCCCGATCAGTGTTTTTCTTGAATTAGAGCAAAATGCGCAAAGTCGGTGTGGCGATGGCACAAACCGCTAGATCAACGCCAGTCCATCGCTAGATCGCCCGTGCACGGAGGGCCGCGACCCGACAACCAAGGAGCGAGTGGCGAGAGAAAATGACAAGCCAATTTGGAAGCAAAGTGATGCTTGATTCAAGGATGGAGGGTGGGAGGGAATAGAAAGAAAGGGAGGAAAGAGAGGGGCGGTGAATCTGGTGCTGGAAGGACGGGAGGATAGGAGCGCCCTCTGGTGGTCGCGGGCGCGCACAGCAGCCAAAGGTCGACCTTCTTATCACCTGCAGTTATGCAACTCTTATGATTTACCAGTTCATTAATTTACTATAACGCATTTCTTTGTTGATATCGCTTCCTGCCTTGTATATTATTTACAAGCTCCCTTTTTTATTATCACAACGTTTGCCTACATAATGGAAAATATCACACTGACAAATTATAATTTGTGGACATGTGCTATTATAAATGTCTTTTATAAGCAGCAGTAATAAGATGTCTTTGTTATTAATTGGAAGGGACAGGCCCGAGCATCCATTTACATTAAACCCACCAGCATCAAAGGCGCATCCCGGACATGCGCGCTGACAGCCGGTTATCACTCACGTAATCCCCGCTGACTGTCTAAATAATGTTGGATATTTCTAACGCGACTTTCGACATTTGAAAACCGTGTTTAAAATGGCATCTGAGCTCATGGCCGTATCAGACGAGACATCCGCAAACGTTTCGAACGAGCTGCGAGGGAAAACCTGTTGAGCTGAAGGTGAATGTGGGGTGAGAAATCACTATTGATTGATCTTTACGGTACAGAGTGACAAAACACAGACCAACAGCTGTCACTGACTGCATAACAATGTAATCATGTGTCTAGTTGTCGGTTTTAATTTAAATAAAATGGTCTTTTGGTTTTTGCTTAAACAAAAATTTGTTATTCTTAATCTCTCTGACAGGTTAGAATCAACATTGCATGCTCTCTCTCTCTCTCTCTCTCTCTC
>JAZGTK010012762.1:0-14737 GCA_036877625.1 Ambastaia sidthimunki | reverse complement strand
GAAAAAACTCCGCTAGAAAAACACAAAAAAGCGATAGTTCGCCGAACTCTGCAGTGTAAAGAATATAATAAGTATAAGGGCTTGGGTAAAAAGACTCTTTCGTTTTCTTTTCCCCCTTTTGTCCGTTCTTTCTCACTTTCGTTTTCTTTCAGTCATTAAGATATCTTCTTCAAAATGAGCTCTCAGCCTCACTGGCAACAAAAAATGGATTCAAAAGTAAATATTCCATATTTATGTTCAATGTCCTACATGAATAAGTCCCAAAAATGAAAGTAAAAAATCGAGATAAATATCCAGCATGTGCAATAATAGCAAATAGGTAACAGTGCCTTTAAATCCTCTGGTTAGAGATTCCAATTAGTTGAATACAACACAGTCTACAGTCTGCCCATCCTGTCTGAAATGAGGAGATACAAAAAATAAAAGAGCCATGGGGCAGTTCGTGCTTACCCGTTCCGTGAGTATCACAAAACGTCATCTGGTGCGCGGGAACTTCGATGAGGATGCCACAGCATCTTTCAGCCTAACTGATCATTGGTAGAAATCCTCTTACCATCAATATAAGCAAACGGGCCTCGGAAGCCCGCTCTCTTCCCCTCCTTCCTCGCTCGTTCGACAAGAGGCCAAAGTTTGTTCCTGGCGTCTTTGGTGCTCTGCGTCAGATCTTCAAAGATCCTGATTTTCCTTTCTTTGAGGACGGCGGCGGTTCTGGCATCCCTCCAGATCTGATCTCGGATGTTGCGTGAAAGGAACTGTACGATGATTCGGCGGCTGAAGCGCGCTCCTTCAACGCGAGGACCCAGTCTATGGGCGACGTCAAGTGTGAAGATGAGCTGGTCTGCTATTTCAGGTGAAACTTTGCTGAACAGATCGATAAGAATCTTCCGAACATCTTCTCCTCGCTGCTCCTGAACACCGGCCACTCGCAGATTCCACCTCCTCTTGTAAGCATCCAGTTCGTCGCATTTGTTACGCAACACACGGTTCTCCTTTTCCAGTGATTCCACCTTGTTCTCTAGCGAGCTCACCTTGCTTGTCACCTCTTCTACTTGATTGTTCATAAAATCAAGCGCCTCAGTCACACTATTTAATGAATTCGTATTATCTTTCACTGTTGTCTCGAGGGCTTGCATGCGAGTCAGAAATTCCATTTGCAATTTTTCAACTCGCTCCAAAACTTCCAGCAGGTGCGAATTTGAAACCGTCTGATTGTCCGACGCCACTCTGTCGACCATTTTCGATTTTTTGGAGGGTGGTTTAGGAGTTTCAGGCAGGGGGATTTTTGATCCAAAGTTATTTGCTGCGTCATTCCCCTTAAACGCGGCATCCAGAGATTTCCTCGCGTAAGAATGCATGGCAGCTCGAACAGGCCTATCTACATCCATCGTGCTCGTTTAAAAGTTAGAAAAATTTTAGAAAGATGAAAAAAGACTTACTTAGACCGAAAACGAAATTATTATTAGCTATATTGGCCCTTTTACACGTGTCAGCTACAAATCAAGTGCAGAGCTTCAGCACAAAGATGTTACTCAGTCGCCATCTTGGCCCGATCTCGATGCACACACTATGCTGCTATAGCAGCACACCAGCTCCATGTCAGTAACAATGAATAACACTGTTATTGATGCAGAGCCAACCACGTGGCACTCATTCAGAAGTGGTCAGAATCCAGACTTCATGCTCAAAAACAAAACACAGCAACACAAAAAGCACAAGGCGCTGAGAAGATATCCAGGGCTCACAACAATATCCAAAGCATTACATTTACATTTTTTCATTTGGCAGATGCTTTGATCCAAAGCGACTTACAGTGAATTCAAGGTATACATTCAAGCATAAGTCCAGATCATCCTGACACCAAGGACAAGACAAGATTTGGGATTCAGACATCATGCGAGATATGAGAATGTCATGATTCTGGTGCAGAACAAATTAGCCAGGGGTCCAGAAACCCTAGTGGCTCCCTTGCCCGGAGAAGTGGGCAACCATTTACTGCACTGCCTGGGGAGAAATTGGGGGTAAGGTGACTTGCTAAAGGGCACCTTTAGTTGTTTTCTGTTGGTATTGGGAATTGAACCAGCAACTTTATGGTTACAAGCCCAACTCTCTAACGTCTTTATTTAAATCTAGCTTTTGTCTACACTTCACAGTTTTTATATTCAGTGAATGCCCTTTTTTTTTTTTACCATTTATGCTAGTTAATGATCTAAATTAATGAACTTTTAATAAACATTATGGTATGTCTACAATCTGAACACTTTGACATTATAAAATTACTAAAAACACACACAAAAAGATTAAAAACACATCTTTCCCGACAACACCTGACCAGTTAATAGCACTTATCCTACCACTAACACTTTCTTTCCATTTATAAAAAAAGACAATTACACTTGTAAATTACTCTATGTTAGGCTAGGGAAACTGGCACGATGCTTCCAGACTGTTGCCTTCTTTTCGCTGATTTACTGTTTCTATTGTTCGGATAAGCTTAGTTTGGATAAAAGCATCTGCTAAATGCCTAAATGTAAATGTAAAATCAACCATTTGGCCGATTTCCCGCCTCTAAACGCACCATCACGCGCAATTCTCGTCTTTTTCCGTAGTTTCCTGTGACGTGATTCTGACGTCATCGACACGTTCAGAATGGACGTGTGTACGGACGGCGGGTGCTCTGCGCGAGCGGCAAGAAAAGCTCAAGAAAGAACAAAAATAATCCAGCGAGAAACCCAGAAACAGACACTGAAGACGGTACGACTACTAAACTGTATATTTATATCGTAGAACAACAATATCATTAGTATAGGAACATAAATCGAAGGCATTGCAGCTAGAGTCAAAACAACACTGAATGCAAACAATCTCTCACAACACATTACTGTAGTAACTATAGTTCACCATAAAACACCAATTACCACCAATTAGTTATTACGTTAAAACTAGAAAGCCACCACTGACGTGAGTTTTTATTATTATTTTAATTATATACATTTTATTTATACTTATCATTTGTTATTAAGATAAAAAACAAATACATGCAAAAAAGGAAATGCAGAACAGAGAATTAATACTAACAATTGTTATAACTCGTATATTGGTGGTTTTCTTTTAGGGGTCTGCTTATGAGTTAATACTAACAATATTGTTACAGGTGAAAATCACATTTGAAAGTTGTGATGATTCAAAATAGTTAAAAGAGTAATGATTTGTGTGTTAAAGATCTCCAGGGTCCTACAGAAGTGTGAGGGTGAGTGGACACAGGAGGAGCAGTCGCTGTTGCAGGCACATCAGGACACTGTGCAGGAGCTGCGCAGGCGGCAGACACGCAGACACCTGCTAAAGAGAAAACAAGAGGAGGTATGTTTTTTACAGACGTCTCATACCTGATCATAATGGTCCTAAGCCCATTTTCACTTGATTTGATTGTTTCATGTATGGGTTAAATTTCTTAGTCACAGATCAAATAATAATAAATGCAAATAATTTTTTTTTAAAAACAATTGCCAGTATTTTACTTTATGCAAGAGATTTTTGTCTTTCGCTCTTGTTTCTTTATTCTACACTTTTTTTTCAAAGTGTTACAGTTAGAGTTTCATGTAAATCAGGCAAGGTTCCAGAACCAAATAACTAAGGGTGCTTCTGAAAATAGTAAGTTAGTGATGCTCACTAACATGGATTGTGGAATGAATTGAAAGAGGGGCCATATTTGTAACTCACCAAACCAATAAGACAGTTTTATGACATTGCTTTTTACATACATATAACTTAACATACTAAATAAGTATGATACCTTAGCATACTTTAATGTGTGTCTTCAAAATAGACATTAAAATGTCTATATTAGTAATATTAATATTAAAAGTAATATTAATAGTAAATACATTTGCTCCTCAAACTTACCAAAAATAGGCTTTAGTTATTTCACATGTATTTTGTGAGACTATAGGTGGGTGGACCTATGCCCCCCTAGGGGGATCCAGGGCCATGCTCCCATTTAACAAAATGTTGTACATTGTAAAGTTAAATGGATCAATCTGGGGCATTCTGACAGTAAAATTAAGTTACTAGCTCTATGAAGAATTTTGTGGTCTTATAAACAACATTGTGCTCTTGTAGAAACTTATTAATAGGTACATTGTGATGTTATATAGGTGTATAGATGGGTATAGATGTTATATATTTATTAATTGGTACACTGTGTAACAGTTATAGGAGCTATAGCAGTTATAACGTATAACGTAGCAGATATAACGTAACACTGACTATGCAGGAAACAAAAATATAGAATTTAACTAGACTGGAGGTAGGTAAATATGTTAATAGAAAATATGCCGAATATGAAAAGGATCTACCACCCGCGCTGGGTGGGTATTATTAACAGGCCAGAATTTTCTGATCACAGTAAACGTGAAGGACTGTAATAAAAGAGGAACTTGCTCAGGTACTGTGGAGCTAAAGTATTCAGGGCGTTGTAGGTAATCAGCAGAATTTTAAAGTTTAAAAGATGCTTGATAGGCAGCCAGTGCAGTGTTGATAGAACTGGGCTTATGTGGTCATATTTGTTTGCTGGAGTTTTTGAATTAAACCTGCAGGACAGGCACCTAGTAAGACATTGCAATAATCAAGTCTTGATGTCACGAATGCATTAATTAATTTTTTGTTTGTGATAGAGGACGTATCATAGTTTTGATATGTTGAAGGTGATAAAATCAAGTTTTGCAAGTATTGAAAATATTAAAATGGAAAAATTGCTATCAAAGAGGACACAAGTCCCTATCAAAAAAGGACACAAATTCTTAGATGATGAGCAGGCTCCATAGAGCATTCATCAAGAGTAAGAAAGTATTCTAGGTTGTTCCGTGTGTAAAATTTTGGTCCAGTAATTAAAACTTCTGTTTGGTCTAAGTAGTAGAAAGTTGCTAGTCATCAAAGTTTTAATATTGACTATACATCCAGTTATTTTGATGAAGTTATTAGTCTCGTTTAGCCTCAAAGAGATGTACAGCTGAGTAAGATCAGCATAACAATAAAAACTAAGTCCATGTCTCACAATAATTGCTCCCAGACGTAGCATGTACATACTGAAAAGCAAAGTCTCAAGATCTGTGGCCAATACTACTACTGATAAAAAGTCAGCAAATTCTAAAAGTTTAGAAGTTTATTATTGTCATTTAACCATATATAGCAGGTGCAGTACATAGTGGAATGAAACAACGTTCCTCCAGGACCATGGTGCCATATAAGACATAGACTACATAGACAACAGGGACTAGGTACAATTACATGGTTCCACGTAAGTGCATGTGTGCAAACTTGTACAGACGGCAAACATCACATAAGTGTCACAAGGGGCATACATGTGCAGACAGTAGAGACAAGTGCAAAACATACATAACAGAACAGACAGTACATAACAGAGTGTGAGGAGACATGATTGTAAACATTTACATTTATTCATTTGGCAGACGCTTTTATCCAAATTCAAGGTATACATTTTTTTATTATCAGTACTTGTGTTCCCTGGGATCGAACCCACAACCTTTGTGCTGCTAACACAATGCTCTGCCAGTTGAGCTACAGGAACACCACATTTGAACATTTGACTGTATTAGCAGCTGTAAGATGTTCAAAATACAGAGTGTGCAAAAGGTTAAAAACAAGACCAGAGTGTGTGTGCATTATGCGTCACTTCAGTTCATGGGTGTTCGGGAGTCTGATGGTGTTATACAGTCTGGTTGTGAGGGCCAGGATGCTCCGATACCTTTTACCAGACCGCAGAAGAATAAAGAGTGTGTGTGGGGTCATCCACAATGCTGTTTGCTTTGTGTGTTGTAGATGTCCACAACAGAGGGAAGAAAGACTTAGATGATCTTCTCAGCTGTCCTCACTCTCTGTTGTAGGGTCTTAAAACTTGATTTATAATTTGCACCAGTTTAGGTTATATTGAGCACCATTACTTCAAAAAGTTGTATCTAGTATCAGTTCTCTGGGAAACTTGAAAAATATAGCAACACTTCCTTCTTTGCCTTTTGAATGAGTTTCATGCTTATAACAGTAATTTTAGAGGATAGACTTATTTAATGTATTCAAGCGTCTCGCGTTGTGTTTCTGTCAAAGAGAGCACATCTAGGTTATGTATATCATTAACAAAAGCGCTTTTGTAGATAAACAGAACATAAAAACCTTTTTGCCAAGTATGTTTACACACACAAGGAGTTTGTCTTGGTTATAGGAGCTTCCAGTGCATAATTAAGTTATTTAATACAGTCAAGTGCAGCAATAGTAGTTTTGTGAGCATACAGAAAAGTTATTGCAGATGTTATTTACAATGTTATTTACAGGTGTACAGGTTATGATTGTTATTTACAGAGCTACAATTTGTGATGTTCTATATTCTATATTTCTATATTTCTATAGAAATATAGAGTTATGTTGGGCCGTGTGGATGTATGAGAACTTGAATTGCTCAAATTAACTGTAGCCTTAGGGAAAATTTATTGCAAAGGTTTAAAATATGTAAAACCGTATAATATCACCTTACTGTACATATTCAGACCGTTCAATGGTACATATACTCATAAATTACTGGTTACCAGACAGGATTTCTAAACATGATTTGGATGCACTGTCATTGAAAAAGACACTGATGTAGCCAATGGTATATCCTCCCGATGAGTTAAGATGAAAACAGTGTCATATTTAGCCTCATGGAAAAGCAGATCAAGTTATGTAAAAGGTGTGATAAAAAATGAAAAATCTGGAAAATAATGAATATATAAGCCTAAGCAAAAAAAATGTCAGAGCACAATAAAGGAAAACATTTTGTATGTGATTTAAATAACTTTGCATTTATTCTTTTTGCACAATATATTTTAAAACATTTAGTTTTAAGTTTTTTAAAGCTTATTTTTTGATCTGTGAATGCAATTCATTAGGTGGGAAATTGATCCCATAGTCATGTTCTGATGGTTGTAGGTCTTTGATGATGCTGAAAACTTGAAGACTAAAGTGAAGCAGCTGGTGGCAGCGATGCAGCAGGCCAAGCATGTGGTGGTCTACACCGGAGCAGGAGTCAGCACTGTATGTGTTCTTTGTAGTCCTGGGCGACAGACCTAAAGATAGTATTGATATTTTTCAGCCTTTGACATTATTTGCCATATATTGATATTCTTGTGTTTGCTCTAAAATATCCTAAAGAAGTGATTTTTTTTTTAACTGATACATTAAAAGTTGGGAAGTTCAAAACAATTGTTTCATCAAAATGAATCAAGTTTTAATCAAAAATGAATATTTTGATGGCGGTTTATATTGTGTTACCAGTAAAGTAATAATGTAATATATATGTCAACCTTCTCTGTGTTATGTTTAATGCAACCTGTAGTTGTAATACTCAGGTTCACCATTCTCTTAAGTTACTGTATGTTTTTTCTTCAGGCTGCCTCCATCCCAGATTATCGGGGACCCAATGGGGTGTGGACTCAGCTGCAGAAGGGCCGATCTGTCAGGTGAATGCTCCAGCATGTTTTAAAGTGTATTAAAACATGAAACTGTTGCGATGTGCTCACTTCATCTGTCTGTACCTGTTAGCATGTCAGACCTAAGTCAAGCTGAGCCCACACTCACACACATGTGCATCTGGATGCTACACAAAGTCAAGATGGTGAGTGATGTCACAGATGTTAAATGTTTGTGCATGTGCTCAGTTCCAAAGTTTTTTCAAGTCTAAAAGTTTGAATCATTGTAGGTTCAGCACGTTGTCTCACAGAACTGTGACGGTTTGCACCTGCGCAGTGGACTGGCCAGACACAGTCTCTCTGAACTCCATGGAAACATGTTCATCGAGGTCTGAGAAAAAAATTTATAGCATTTAAACTGGTCAAAAATTTTGTCTAAATTCATTTGTGATGCTGTGATGCGTTTTGAGAGATTGATTGATGCTTAGAACTGATTATTTGTTCCATCTGTGCCTGTGAATTTCATTACACACCTACAGAATTGTATGTATTGTCCCCCCGACCCTAATATTAAATTAATTTTTTCTTGGTCCTTGCACTCCTAAATTTTCATTGATTTGTCCTCCTTTTTTTCTAATTTAAATTACCAGTGACATTTTAGGGACAGCATTTTTATTAAATCCACAGATGACTGCTCGTGTTCGTTTTTTGGCAAATTCTAAGTTTATTGCTGCAGTGTCTATTTAATTCAAGTAATTATTTGAAATTAACTGTGTTTTCTGTGTGTTTAGCAATAAAATAATTGAAAGTGAAAAGTAAAAGTGACATGTTTTTGTCAGACATTGTAACCCATACCTGAAATTTGACCTGCATTTAACCCATCACTGGTGAGGAGTGAACACACACACACCCAAAGCAGTGGGCAGCTATCACTGCCTTGCTCAAGGGCACTTTCTTGTGTATTGATGAGTTGGTAAAAAGGCAGCTGGCCTATTGGTTAGAGAGCCGGATTTGTAACCAGAGATTTGCCGGTTCAATTCCAATGCTGGCAGGTAACTGAGGTGCCCTTGAGCAAGGTACTTAACCCCCAATTGCTCCCTGGGCACAGCAGTGCTGCCCACTGCCCAGGAGGTGTTTGTGTTCACACATGCAGTGTGTTTACCCCTCATCAGTATGGGTTTAATGCAAAGGTCACATTTTGGGTATTGGTTACCATACCTGACAAATATGTCACCTTACTTTTTATAGGATTCCCTTCCCACCTAGAGTTCTTGGGATACCACTTGCTGATAAGTATATCTTGAATGACTTTGTTTTGAGGAAAACAGCATCTGCTAATGTATTAATGTAAATGTTAACCCCTCTGACTCTCACAGGTGTGTGTTTCCTGCTCTCCAGCGCGAGAGTTTATTAGATTGTTTGACGTGACGGAGCGCACAGCTCTGCACAGACATACAACTGGCCGTCTGTGTCCACACTGCAGAGCGGAGCTCAGAGACACAATCGTGCATTTTGGTGAACGTGGCACCCTGGAGCAACCGCTCAATTGGAGGGGAGCGGCCGAGGCTGCTAAAAAGGCTGACATGATTCTCTGTTTGGGTTCCAGTTTAAAGGTGGAGATTGTGCAACAGTCTAAATAATATTGCTGTATTTGCATCAACCTAACACAAGTTTGGTACTGCATAAGCGCGAGTAACTTGTTTCTTTGTCAGGTTCTCAAGAAATACTCCTGCTTGTGGTGCATGAACAGACCAGCTAATAAAAGGCCACAGCTGTACATTGTAAACCTGCAGGTGCCATTTCTATTGATGAAACAACCTCTCCTGTTTCCAGTCAAATAAAGTTTTTGAAGAACATTATTCATTATTTTGAGATAATCATTATTATTAATCATTATTATTTTCTTCTATCCTAGTGGACACCAAAAGATAACTTGGCAACTCTGAAAATCCATGGGAAGTGTGATGTTGTGATGCATCTTCTCATGGAGGAGCTGGGCTTGGAAATTCCAATCTACAAAAGGCAAGAAAATGCTTTCAGTCTAAGGTTTTGGGAGGCAATCTAAAATGCACCTCTTTACTGTGTTCCATTTACATTAAGTACACACTATTTACTAACAATAAATTGTGTTCTAATATGTACTTGGGCATCTATTAAAAAGAAAAACAGTTCACCACTAATTTAAAAATATGCATTACAGCATCGTGTAATGTTAAAGCTGTAATCAGTAACTTTTGCCTCTCATGCCATCTTTGCTCGAAACACAACATTTCTGTTACTTGCTTTTTAAATCTGAGGTAAAAACTGCTGAAAGAGCAGATTAGATGTGTGGTGCTTGCCGTGGCAAAAATCTGCCCAAATATTTCATTAATGTTAACATGCAGTTGGGCAGTTGTGGTCTACTGGTTAAGGAGTCGGGCTTGTAATCAGTAGGTTGCTGGTTCGATTCCAGCACCGGCAGGTCACAACTGAAGTGCCCTTGAGCAAGGCACCTAACCCCCGATTGCTCCCCGGGCGCTGCAGGGATAGCTGCCCACTGCTCCGGGTGCTGTGTGTGTTCACGACTTGCAGTGTGTGTTCACTCCTCACGAAGGATGGGTTAAATGCAGAGGTCACATTTCGGTTATAGGTAACCATAACTGACAAATACATGTCACATGCTTTAAACATGAAGCGAGCATGACGATTTTGCAGAAGTTAACATGATGTTAGCATGACTTAGCATGATGATATAATATAAAATATATTAAAATATGGTACATATTTGCTAGGGCAAATCCTAAAGCTCACTGACAGCTCGAGTCATATAAGCCCACCCACGTCTATACAGTATTCTAAGGCTGAGACATGACTTATTCAATATATTACATGGTTGCTATGGTGTGGCTAGACCATTAACATTAAAACTAATAAAAAGATTAATGTCTGAATCAAAAAAGCCAACTCCCATGTCTCTATGATGTTCTTGTGCTGACATATGACAATTCATGTTGGTTGCTGCGGTGCTCTAAATGGTTCTGGATGGACAGGGCATGGATGGACAGTTTCCATGGTAATAATTAAAGACTACATGCCAGTCTGAGTCAGAAGAGGCCACCTTGTCTCTACTGTCTCAAACCTGCTTCCTGGTGTGCTACTTTTTATAGCTTTACAGAAGTACATCAGCTTAAAACAGAGCTACAATGCAGATGCTTATATTGAATGTTTTTTAAATCCATTATAAGTTAAGGGTTAGCCTTAGGGAGAAACAGTCTTGATCTAGTTGGGGGGATCTTCAATCTATGTTCTTGGAGGTCTACCTGCAGAGTTTAGCTTCAGCCTACTCTGATGCCTCTCACTTTTTCAATAAAAGCCAATAGGGTGGTTGCTAGGGTGGCTATAAAGTTGAAATGTCACTATTTGTTGCTTTTTGCTGAGTGATATGAGCCCACTCCCAAGCCTTTATGACATTCTGATGCGGAATGTCATTTTCTGCAGACAAAATTTAGCCTAATGTTAAGCCTAAGGTTTTTTTATACACCACATTGTACGCCCCAGCATTCAGGACTGTAACATTTAGTTTGGTAATTAATGGTATTGCTTCTTCTGTATGTTTCATAAATAACAGATCACAGGACCCAATATTCAGCTTGGCTACACCACTCAGTGCTGAAGAGAAGGACAGTCACACCCGTAAAGAGATTGCATCCCTTTCTGCTCTGGAGGATATTTCAAAAGACCCACTGGCCCAAAATGGAGTCACACCACTTCAGGGTGGTTGGTTTGGAAGAGGTTACTCCAAAGCAAGAAAGAAAAAGAAGACTGTATAGACAATATAACAATTATGACACACTGCTGCTTAATTTTGCTAATTTGATACAATGTTTTGGTGTGTGCACTATGTGCACTCAAGTCTCAGGTTTTTACAGTAAGCAATACGTGATTCTTTATGGCTTAGTCTTAGCTTAAAGTTTTTTGGGAATAAATATTCCAAACCCACACACCCTAAAAACATAGTAAATAGATGCTGTGAGTCAGTAAGTCTTGTAGAAGTCATGAAAGAGGAGAACTCATGCACTATTATTTGAAAACTTTTGATGTCAGAAGAAACAACTTTGTTTCTCACTCAAGTTATTGTACCACTATTATCTATTGACTTGGTGTGGACTATAGTGCACATGAACTACTTTTATGTTGTTTCTGTGGTGCTTTTGTTATTTGAACAACATTTAATTATCTCTTAAATTTTATATTTTAAATCCTTTCTTTGGACTATAGTTGTCTTGCAAGTTACTGCATTTACATACAAATTACCATTACAGATAATGCTCCTCATACTAATTTGTCTATTACAATATCATTAAACGTTAATATTGACCTAACTTGTGGTGCTGTAACTGATACTAATTTAAGCTACATTGTAACTTAAGTAACTTGCTATGTGTAAATGTATTGGATTTTTACAAGAACAAGACAAAACCTTGAAATGCAAAATGTGGATTGTTATTACTGTTACTTGAATAACTTGAACTCAGACAAACATGTTTGCACAGATACAATAGTGGGTTTAAACTGGGAGTTAGACTTGTATATGTCTAGAAGAACAGGATTAATCTAAGTGCCAGTTTTTTTTTACTTGATTTTGCACCAATTTCTATGTTAAATATTTGTTTTGTTCAAGTTTTGAATTCTACATACTATTTTTGCGTGACACAAAAGATGAATGTTGATCTTTTCAACATTTGCCACAGTGGTCTGTTTAACATGGTTAAAGATATAAAATCATTTTGGCCCCTAAAGAATAAAGTTACAATTTGGCAAAGTGTGTCACAGGTGTATGTTGCATACACAGTGTTTGGGATAAAAAAAAAATCAATGTTGTCTCATTTCAGTTTTATTCTACTTAGCTGTTGTTTTTCAGCTTTTTAAGTACATCAATGAGCTCTGGAAAGGTTGTGTTTTGGAAATGTCCACGATCTGAGTATTTGTGTAAATCCGTTTTCAGTCCGTCAGCCACTTCCTGTTGCTCTTCCCATGGTAGAAACGGGTCGTCAGTGGATCCAAACTGTAAGATATGCTTAACATTGGCTTTGATCTTTTCCCACTCCCACGGACGGTTGAAATATCCTGAGAGTGATGAGAAAAGTGTGTAAGCCGTAGCCGTAGAAGTGTGTAAGAAAATTACAGAAGATCAAGGTCCATCAAAACTCACCGCTCTCACGTTCATTCTCATCCCCCAGATCCGATGTGTATGCACCCACCAGGATCAGCCCAAATACTTCATGTGTTTCTGCAAACCTGATTGTTTAAAAGAAACAAATACTTCACCCACCTTTCTTGGGACTACAAAAACTGCAGCTGTTAGTAAAACCAATGAAAGAAAACCCCATGCAAAACTAATAATTCAAATTAAGCAATTGTAATGAACCCTTCATGATTCAGGTCATTCAGAAAAATCTCATCTACAGAAATAAGCAAAAAAAACGAATTAATAGAAGTAATTAAAGAATAAACAAGAATTATAAATTAATAATTGGTAAACCACACCGTCTCACATTAAAATATTTGACAGGAAACAGATTGATAATTCAGATGAATTAAGTCAGAATGTAACATAACTAAATATAAAAAATCTGAGATAAAGGTAATATTGAAATACTTAATAAACATTTAAGTAATATCAGCTGAATTGCTGCAGATGAATCAGGACCTCATGGCCGCTGCCGCTCCTGAACTGTGTCCGATTATAAGAGTCTCTTTATCACATCTCAGCTCTTTCTCCATGAAAGGAAGCCAAATGCTCTCTCTGGCAGTCACTGTCAAAAGAACTTACACGTCACATACAAACACACAGAAATACTGAACCATGTCTTTTAGGTTTATTTGAGGTTTCACTACCAGGATCCGGCATATTCTTCAATACACAGGACAAATCTGACATCTGTAGAGCCGTAAAACAAATAGACAGCATTCAATCAATGAAAGTAAAAACGGCCTATCTTTATAAGATCTTAAAGGCGTGACTTCATAATGATTTTCCTACCTCGTTTATTCGTTTCCTTACCCAGCCGTACCAGTTACAGTGTTCCATATTCCCGGCACCGTTTCCCGGCAGGATTACAACCCTCTTTAGCGTCATTACGGATCAACTTTTTACACCGTCTCTTACCTTCTCATTGCCAAACGAATGTTCATGAGTGACGAATGATGACGAGGATTATTCACATACTGTGTTGTGATGCGCAGCGCCATCTGTCTCTCACTCCGCCAGCTGTAGAGAGGTTTGCGAGGTAGAAAGAGAAACGCAAAAGAAAGGCTAATAACATAAACGAGTCTTAAAATGGGCAGGGACATCCGCATTCAGGTCCGATAGATGAGTCAAAGTAATAACTTTTTTAAAAATGTCTATTAAACTGGGCTGGTCAGGATGGACAAATCACAGTCTTTATTGTATTTAAACTTTTATACTTTAAGTGTTAAAATATGTATATGAAAAAACCTGACGTCTGAACGTGGCTCCGCAAAGCTTTGTTTCGTTGAATTATAGATCTCTCTCTACAAAAGCACTTCTTGTAAATAATGTGATCTGTTTGACAGAAATGTGTTAAAACCAGACGATTACGTTACATTAGAAGATAATCAAAATTGGCCTACTTCACAAGGTGACGTGTACAACCCGGAAGTTGCGAAAAGCGAAAGTAGTTAGACTTAGGGTGCTCAGTTGTGTTTCAGTTCAAAGAAGAAGCAACTATAGTTGTCATTTCATAGTGTATTCAAAAAAATAATTTAATTTGGGTCATAAGAAGAAAAAGGGGCATTTACAGTAAGTGCTGCGTAGGATTAAGTCCGTATCCACCCACAGTGCGGTAGTAAATATAACGCGGACTGCGCCTTCCAGCACGTTCATGTCCAATATACTGTAATCGTTGACACTGGCATGTATGGATATGCCCGTTAGTATTTACGATGTGATAATAATTTAAAACTTACATACCTGCTAACTCATGCTATGGCTATATCGGTCTAATTACAATCCCAAAGACAATTACTCTTACAGTTACAGTAGCTAATGTACATCTTACACACATGGACACACATATTTAATTGAGCTATGAACTTAATTGAAACCGATTAAAATCCTACACACAGTTATTCTTACAGATAGTTGTTAATGATATTGATAATGTACATGGATGATTTGCAATAATACCATGCATTTTATACCACTGTTTCATAATATTCCTGTTTTAGTGGTTTCTATTTTATTTTCATTTTTATTTTATTTACTTTGAATTTCTTTTATT